>BSBN01001732.1:0-118718 GCA_027924645.1 Cunninghamia lanceolata | reverse complement strand
AGAGAGGGTGGAGATATAGATATATAAATATTGATTTATAATTTATAAGTAGCATATCATACATGGTAGCCTACTCCTTTCACCGCCTATTCATTTGGTCTAAAATATGGAAAAATAAATTGAACTATCTCATGAATGTATCTAAGCATGAAGGGAACAACAATATTGAGTCAAAAGACTTTTAAAGAGAATTACATAATATTGAGTCAAAAGCCTTTTAAATATAGAAAGTGGGATAGAGAGAGAGATTCTCTTTTTAAATCCCTATGCAGTCCTGATTGCTTATCTTATAGGACATTTAATAGAGCACTCCATTTTGTTATCCATCAAATGCTTATCCACCAAGGGTTAATATCACTAATTTTGGATATACATGATAGGATATTATCGCTAACTTCATATCTACCGAGGGTTAATATCCTTTGCAAACACAAAATCTACAAGGAAGCCATGTTGGCTACATTGTACAACATCAAGACAATTGTTCATATCACTTATGTGTTGCATTCAAGGTGCCTCATATCTGCAAACATATAGATAGATAGATAGATAGATAGATAGATAGATAGATAGATAGATAGATAAAGAGTTAGAGGGAGAGATAGAGAGACCTAAGGGGTCCCTGTTCCTTTACCCTGATGCATGTTGTTGAACCCCTGAATTTGGCTAAGTTTAAAACCCTAAAAATTTGACTAAGTCTCAAATATAAGGGATCCTCCAAATTCTAGAATCTACAATTTAATTCATATGGATCTAAAACCATTCTCAAACATCCTACCAGTATATACATAAAATATAACTTAAAGTATAAGAAAGGTAAATGATAAAAGGTAAATACCAACTTATAATTTAATGAATATTTTATGTATATACCCCTGGTCTCTTCCTAGACATGACCCTACTCTAGAGTGAAGAAATTTCAACAAAATGTGAGCGCGTTATGGCTTGTTTGGACCAAAAAGTGGTTTTGGCCACTTTTTAGTCCACTATCTTTTTGCACGCATCCTACACTAGATTACTAGTTACAATTGTAATTTGAATTCAATTCTATAGGTGTTCACCTTCATTTCTAATAATTGAGGACTTTAATGCCATGATGGATTTCTTTAAAAAGAAAGGGGAACTTAGAACATGAAATATAATGAAAGATCCATCTCCTTTATCAAGGAATAAAATCTCTAGGATGTTAAACCTACAAAGGATGGTTCACTTGGACCAACAAAAGGAAAGGCGAGGACCTTATTTCTAAATTAATTAATAATTTTTTGATCTCTACCTCTTAGCTTGAGAAGTATGTCACTCTAAGTTCTATGGTCCTAGATGAAGCTAGTTTAGTTCACTGGAAGCACAAGGATCTAGAAAGGGTTGTCATTGATTCCTAGCTCACCCACTAGTTGATCATAGCACTAAGATATGTATGCTCAATAGAAAGTTAAAATATCTAAAACTCAAAGAGGAATGAAAATCTAGGTCTTTAGGAACCTATTTCAAAGAAAGGATTTGCTTGAAAGTAGAATGGCTAAGATCCAAAGAGTCTCCTTTTAGAACATGTTTTACCCATACAAAATTTGTCATATCACTCTCAAGCTAAAGTTATAGCTTTTAGTCAAATTCAATAATCATGATTTGAAGTCTTGTATCATTTGTCTATTTCTTTTATGTTTGTTGTTCTTCCCTTTGTAGAAATAACGAGAGGAGGTTTTGGACTCAAATCACAGGCTAATTTAGAGGTGTGTGTGGTAAGTGTTTGGATTAGCTATGGAGGTAGATATCCCAAGATCAAGATGCCTAAGAGCTAATCACAAGAATAAAGAAAATCAACATGATAGAATAACAATCTCTATAAAAGATATATTGAAAGATACAAGAGAAGCCTTGCTTATAAAGGTAAGGTTGAGATCCAGGACAACATAGGATTAGTACAAGTGTCATAATCCTATGGCATATGACAACTAGAGGATAAGATCACATGTGTACCAAAAACTTCTAGAAAGTTTCCTAGATTCCTAAGTCAACTTAACATGTGAACATGTGTGAATAGGTCCTAACTAATAATTGTACACTCAAAATCATGACTTAGTGGTCTGGGGTAGTTGATTCAGCTTTGGCACGCACACAAACCTTCTCTCCTTGCCATGAGGTGAACTTCCACATTGTTCTCGCTCTCGTGGAAGTAGCTAGTCGAGAGGAGGTGAGACACAGCAGTGGTCTGGCTCGTTGGAGAGTTGGACTTCATGGAGAGTGGTCATCTAGTCTTGGGGCCTATTGGTGCTCATTTTTGGCCTGGAAGTAGAGCTTGCAGGTGGAGGGTTTCTTTTTCAAACCCTAGGTTTCCCTCTTCATCGGCGTGAGTTTGTGTTGTGTCTTAGCGATCATGTTGATAGCACGGTGTCTTCTTCCATCGCTGAGACTTTGTGCTATCAGCAAATGAGATTATTGTTCTACCGATGGTGTTGTCTTGCCGACAGGGGTAAGTCATGTATTCATCGGCAGGAGTGGGAGCTATCGGGTGAGTGGTCAGATGTTGGGCCGACAGTGTAGTGTTTAGCCGATGAAGATTCATCGGCGTGTGTCTTACCGAAGAAAGTGGGGTTGACGTTTGGCGATCGGCGAGACTTTTGAGATCAGGCTAGCAGTTGGAGGGTCCGCCGATGGGTAATGTTTGGCCGATGAGGTTTCATCGGCGTGTGTTTGGCCGACGGAGGGATGAGGCCATAGTTCATCGGCATGAGTTGTTATATCGCCGAGGGAGTTTTGAGCTAGGCCGATGGTATATGTCACAGCGATGGGTTCTTGGCGAAGGGTATGTGTGTCGAGCGTGGCAAAACGCTCGACACCTATCATGTGTGCGACCATGTTTATAAACTACTGATGTGAACTCCTCACCATGCATGTGGGATTATTCCCCTGTGTATTTTCAAACTTTGAGTGAAGCACTTTTGGCGGGAACTTCTGTTTGAAGTGTTGCGACAGTTTCCATGTGGTTGCGGGTGGTTGAGGCCCTTAATGGTGACATTGTAGAGTTAATGGGCGACAGTACAGGCGATCAGGTTGCCTAATTTTTGAGCAGAGGCTCCAGATAATGGTGCTTGGCTCGAGACTCCTCTTTGTCTATTGCATTTATTTTTTTTTCTGAGCGCCATTCCTTCTGAGGACTGTATTTGGCAGAATTTTTGTCAAAGCCATGTAATTAATTGCTTGTGGTACACTACCTAGCTGTTATAAGCAGGAAGTGTTACCACTTTTGTGGTGGTTGAAAGTTGAACATTTTTAGCTCTGTGATACAATACAGCTAGTTTTTGGCTGCTCTGTCCTCAGGAACTTGTGAGTTTATGTATCTCCTGTGGTATGTTTTTGCATGAATCCACTGATTTCATGGTTTATCCTATATGAGTAATGCTATGTTAGCATGTGTTTTGTTAATTCTGTCTCCATTATTGCATGTATCTTTCTTCTGAGTCTGGGTATTCAAGGAATGTTGAGACTCTAGAATATAGAATTCTTCTGTTGAATGTCTGATCTTTTAACTTCTGCTCAAAGGTAGATTAAACTGTTTTCAGATTAAACATTGGGAAGGGTATACTGCAATAGGGATACCATAAGTATAGATAGCTTAACACTTTGTATTGGGAGATATCTGTAAGGCAAGTATCACATGTATCCCCTGAAATCCAGTTTTAGTTGTTCATGCGCATCATTCGCAGGTGTATGTCTACTGACTCCAGGCCCTGGATAGGCACCAATCTTGCTTTGTGTTTGTATTACAACCATGTCCAGCTTTACATCCAAACTATAAATCAAAATCAAACTCTAAAACAACAAGCAGGACATTAGAATTAGCTTTAGGATCCAAGTCCTCTGTCTACAACTGAAAATAGGCCCAAACCCAGCCCCTTTGCTCTTATCTTGCAGTTTTGGTCTACTTACAGAAGGACTTATCTGCTTTTTGTCAACATCCCAGCTTTTGTATGCATATCCCCATGGATGTTGAGTAGGGAATACCCCCCTAGGTTTTGCAGAGCCTGAAGAAGAAGAGGAGATAAAATATAGAGTCTATCTCCTATACTGTTGGCCCCTGGCCCAGAGATCCTGTTGATCATTGATGGCTACCTTGTAGGGAAATCTGGGAATAAGCACCCAGTCTGAGAAAAAAACAATAGGGCCTTTGTTGTTGTGTGTTTGTTTGAATGTGGTGTTATGTGACCCTTGTAAAAATAACTATATGACCCGAAGGGTCACTAGTCACTATTCTTCTATTGGATTTCTAATGTTCCAGCTTTGTGTGGGTTGACTGTTGTTCTTGTTGATGTTTCTTTCAAGTTGACATTGCGGTTCATTCTATTAGATGATTACTTGTATTTGAAGTTCTCTGAACCTTTCTTGTTGTTGTTGAATTATTAGTTGATCTTGTTGTTGTCTAGGGTGGATCTCCTCTATCTCATTGAGGATTGCCTTCACCCACTCACTTCTAAGTCCAGGGTACATTCATGAGCCTAAATAAGAGAGAGATGGTTTAAGCTAACCTTGACTTGACCTAGGGTTTCAACTTAGAGTTTGTGTGACCTAAGGTTTGACTTTGTTGACTTTGTGTCGACCTTGTGATGAAACTAAGGTTTTTTTATTAACATTGACTAAACTTGACCTTGTGTTGGGACCAAGGGTTTGTAAACCTTCTACGCTGCTAATTTTTTATGAATTAGAAATATGCAAACTAGTATGAGATTACCTAATGCAATTTGGTATATGTTTTTGGTTTGATTTTCTAAATAAGTGGATCAATTTAATCTAGGAAATTGAAATTTCTTTTAATCTATGAACTTTTGAAAGGGAAACTACTTTAATAGTGCAAATCTACTTAGCTATCAAAGAAAAAGCAACATGTATTTACTATTCCCGAGAGTAAAGTTTTGATTATCTAATTACTATGAAATTAAAAAAAAAGCATGAAGGAACCTAGAATAAAAGAAGACACGTGAGCCTCCACTACCCTCAAAAATCCTTGTATGGAAACCTCTAATCTTCTTGCAACAACAGGGTGACCCTCTTGGCAACAATAAGAAAAGAGAAGTAGAAGAAGCTTTTGAAGCTTTGAAATGAGCTCAATGAGAGCTTGATGAGAACTATGGTTTGTGTTGTAAGTAGCATATCGACACAAATAAAGCTTTTTAGAAAAGCTAGATGAGATAACAAATCAAAGTAATTTAGGCTCTAACGTCCTGTGTGAGCATATGGATGCTTGATTTGGAGAGCAATAACCTGCAAGAACTATGTACACAAATGAAATTTTCTCTCTTTGTGCTTGAGGGAGGGGGGTATTTATAGTTTTGAAGAAGGGAAGAGAGGTGGAGAGGAAGAAGAATTAACTCAATTTGATTGAAGAGTTAACTTAGAAGACACAAGAGTGATCTAGGCTAAAATTGGAGTGACCTACCCAATTATAGCTTATCACTCAAGAAGAAGTGAAGAAAAAGAATGCATGGGAATGCATGGGTTGATAACTAAAGATGAAAAAGAGATAAATATGTTGTTGGGATAAGGTGCCATTAACCTTGTAAATCCCAATATTGTATTTATTCCATGTATTATTTGTAATTTGTAATTACCCATAAGGGATGTACAAGTTTCACCAGCAGTTTGTTACAAAGTTACTTTTACTGCTCAAGGAATCTCGGTAAATAATAAATGAGGTGAGGTGGAGAATCTTGGTGCCTATTTTAGGGAAATGTATTTTTGGTCTATTATGACACATGTCATAAGTTTGTAAGAGTATCTATGACAACTTACAATTGTCATAAGGTGTAAGAGATTCTATGACATCAATTATTGTCTTGTAAGTTCCTATTTTTAGTTCTAGGTGCCTGTATTGGGAAAATGCTTATGACAGGTGTAAGGGAATCTGTAAGAAGATGATTTTGGAGTATCCTAAGATAGAAAATTTGGATTTTGTCCATCTCCCACAAATTTCTTTGGTGGGTACTCATTTTTTATAAATATGAGACTTGAGAGTGAAGTTTGGTAGAGTAATAGTGAGAGGAAAACTTGCTTGCAGGTAATAGGTTGAGTGAGAGATTTTATGTACATGGGTGCTACTGGATTGAAGAATGAAGAGGAGATTGGAAGTGGGTGTATTGTAATCTTGTTTTGAAGATAATACAACTTGGGCCCCTCTTCTTGGTGGAGTTTTTTCCTACAAGGGTTTCTCCACGTAAACACTGTGTTATGTGTTTATTCTTTTGTTCCATTGCTACCTTGTGTTGTGAGATCTTGCATTCTTATGTTGCTGATTTGTGCCTCTTTGTTGCTGCTATCTTATGGTGATTTTATTGCTGTTATAAGTTCATCTAAGGTGGTTTTATCAATCATGTTAGAGTGGCTGATTTTAGCATCATAAAGAAGTTGAATTGTTTCATGGTATTTCAAGGATTAAGCAAACTTATTTTTCAGATTTGCATACAATTTTTAGATTTCTATATTGTAGTAGTCAAAGCCTTGTATCTCACCAATTGGTATCATATATTGGTGATTTGATGATTAACAATTGGATTAGAGATTGTTCATTCATTCTAACATTTGGTATCAGAGCGTAAGGTTGTTCCATGGATTGCATGTGCCCGTATGTGCTTGCATGTTCTTGCATGTGAGTTGCTTGTACTTGCATGTACTTGCATGTTGCTTACATGTTGTTGCATGTGCTTGCATGTGAGTTGCATCTACTTGCATGTTGCTTGCATGTGGTTGCATGTGAGTTGCATGTCCTTGCTGTTGGTTGCATGTGAGTTGCATGTACTTGCATGTTGCTTGCATAGGCTTGCATGTGATGGATTCATGGTAATTTGGTCTGGGTATTCCTTCATTTTGAATTTTAGCTTGTAAAGCTTGTGAATTTGTTGGAAGGAATTGTAGAGTTGGAGGTTTTTTTGGGCTGCACTAGATGTTTTGTATGTTGGCATTATTTTGCAGATTTGTGAGATTGGAAGCCATGGTATCTAACTTTCAAATGGATATTGTCAATAAGATCTACGGTGGGTTCTTGAGGCTCAGGGTTATGGATCTTCATGGACTTGATCTTGTGGTAGTGATCTGGAGCTCCGGTTTGGCAATATGTGAGTATCCTCTTGCATGGTGGTTATGTTCCTTTACCTTGTGGTCATGTGAATTGAATGGGTTTTCATGTTGGGTGGTTGATTTTTGGTGCCCTGGTCGCATGGAAGAACACTTATTTTTGGACTATGGTATGGTGTGCTTATGTTGGGTTCATGGGTTTAGCCCATGGTTACATGAAAGCATTGGATGATTTTCCACCGATTGCATGTGGATTGTGGAATTGGTTTTTTTTTTGTGATATGAAAACTCCTGAACAACCTAGTTCCTCCTCTTTCATATTCATGTTATTTTGGATATGTAGGTTTACAGTTTTCCTATTTTAAAAAGCTGTGGAATCATAGATCTGTGATATTTAATTATTTCAAATGGCATGTATGGTGTGAATATCTGGATGTTTAAGTGATTTTAGATTTACAAAGAGATGGTTTTGCAGGTTTTATATGTTAACAAAAATCTATGGTTTGTAGATCTGTAGAAAGATTGTGTTCAAACTCTTAGAGCATTCTGGATGGAAACAATTACAGATTTGTAGGGCTACTTGATGGGTTCTTATGATCTATGGTTACTCTTATGTGGATTTGTTTGGAAAATTAGGTCTACCATTGATCCTGGTGTTTGAGTCTTGGAAATTTACATATTATTCTTGGTTATCTTTGTTATGCATGTTACTGATGTGGGGTTGAATTTATTTTTCATTTATTTGAGATGGAGCACTGACCATGTTTTTCTCCTTTGAGATGTTGCATGAGTACAGATCTTGTAAATTGTCTTATCAAGATTCTATTTGGTTGGCCTTTCCTTGGCCACCTTGATTACATTGGTATGTTTATTGCAGTAAGATAGAAGGATGGTTTGGAGTACCTGATATAGTTGTTCATTAGAATCTATAGTAGTAATTTATGACGCATGAAAGGCTTTGTTCACTTTTAGTGGAGTTTTGGTAATGATGTAGGTCATGATAACATGTATACAACTCAGTATCACTTTTAGTGGGAGTTTTGTGTAGTGACATAGTGTGTTCTATCTTCTTAGTTTGGAGATTATGGTTTACTTGACCTTTCGGGAGCTGTTGTCGTTACAGTGGTTTTCTTGATTGTGTTGAGGCCATGGATGATCTTCATTTAGGAGATGGTTAAATCATGATGTCATGGATAGATTGGTTACATGTTTCAATGGGAGATTTTGATAGTGATGGTTTGATATCTTGTTGCCATGTATAGGTCAGCATCACAGTTCAGTGGGAGTTTTGGCAAGATATGGTTATCTTCATGTGACTTGAAGAGGTTTTAACGTATTGTTTTCATGGAGGACTCTTAGAGTCTTTGGTAAAGGTGTTATTGTTCTTCCTTTTGAGAGGATGTAGTTCTCTTTAGTTTCGAGTATTAATCATTTGCTTGGAGCTTCATGGTTTTGCAGGTTGCATTTGAAGTTGGCATGGATTGATTGGTGAGTGCTCATGGATACTAGAGAGACTTGGGTTAGGCTAGAAATCTCTGGTAATTAAGAGATATGTGTTGGAATGGTTACTTGTTATGGAAATTTTTAATAGTAAAGACCGAGGAGCCTACACCTGGAAATGGATGTGAGTCCATCATAGACCTAATGAGAAGGTTGTCTTTATTGAAAGCTTATATTGCTTGGTGTTGTATGCACAGGACAATCTTGTATCCCACTCTTGGTCTACTCGGTAGGTGAATGATCTAAGAGGTGTTGCCCACCTAATTATTAGATACATTTTTTATATGTATCTTCTCTTCTCTTGTGCATTAGTTTTGAAAGTTGAGTTCTGAGGTTATGAATGGAGTCATGTGTTGTTGTTTGTACTTCATTATTTTTTGACAACAATTGGTAACTCCTTGATCTCTTTCTTCATTGATTTGGAGGACTTGGGAGAGTTATTTGGATTGGTAATGAGAGATGTATTTGGCATATCATTGTATTCTTATTTGACACCATGACAAAGGAATTAGCCACATCCTCTATGTGAAGTGCTATAGGAGGACTTGTTAATGCTATGATCTTGTTTTCAGATTTGACATTACCTATGCAGTGGGAGTTCCAGAAGGTATATCTGTTCTACATGGGATGGGTACCTCTCTTAGACTAGTTACACTTTACTACTGTGAGTTACTTCAGAGCTTTTTTATAACATGTCTATGTGTGTTGTTACCTTGGAGTCTTCTTTTGCAGGATGGTGGATATACAAGGACTTGTTTGCAGATTTGGGTTGTTATGTTGACAACATGAAGTTCTACCTATGATAGTTTGTTTACCCTAGTTTGAGGTATGGATAGTTTGGATGAGCTAGCAACTTGTTGTGGTTGCTATTCCAATTTGGTATGAGTGACAGTCACTCAAAGTCATTTGTTATCATTTGGATTTGATGCTTGTTTTCATGTATAGATTGGTGCAGGATTCAGTGACAGTTGATATGTTTCACCTTGGCATGTTCCTTGTCCTATCATGGGTGACATGATGTGAGGATTTCTTGCTTGAAATGTTGGTCATCATGGTTTCTTTTGTAGGTATCTTGTTGGAGCACAAAGCATGTTGAAGAATCAATGGTACATGGTTGGCTTAGGGATGTTTATTCCCTTGATTGAGTTTTCCTATGGGATTGATTTACAATGTATAATTTCAAGTGGGAGAATGTTGGGATAAGGTGCCATTAACCTTGTAAATCCCAATATTGTATTTATTCCATGTATTATTTGTAATTTGTAATTACCCATAAGGGATGTACAAGTTTCACCTGCAGTTTGTTACAAAGTTACTTTTACTGCTCAAGGAATCTCGGTAAATAGTAAATGAGGTGAGGTTGAGAATCTTGGTCCCTATTTTAGGGAAATATATTTTTGGGCTGTTATGACGCATGTCATAAGTTTGTAAGAGTATCTATGACAACTTACAATTGTCATAAGGTGTAAGAGATTCTATGAGATTCCATTGATCCTGAGAGAATAAGTGCAATTTTGGCTCTGCCTTTACCAGCACACAAGAAGGGCCTACAAAGTTTCATTGGTAGGATCAACTTTGTCAGGAGGTTCATCCCTGATATTGATGATTTGTTAAATCTATTAACTGCTATGTTGAGGAAGAACATGTCTTTCAGCTGGAATAGAGAGGGAAAATGAAGTTTTGAACTTATTAAAAAGGCTTTGGTTGCTACACCTACACTTCTGAATCCTAATTTTTCTAAGGATTTCACTTTGTATGCATATGGTAATGTTGATTCTGTTTAAGCTATGTTCGTATAGAAAAATGAGCTAGAAATGGAGCAGCCTTTAGCTTTTTTCAGTCAAGCATTGAAAGATTATGAGTTGAGGTACACTTTTGTTGAGAAACATGTACTTGTTGTTATAAGGAGTTTAAAAAGGTTTAAACACATGTTGTCAACTAACAAGATTAATTTAATGGTTGCTCATCCAAGCGTGAAAGAATTTCTGCTAAGTAAAGATCTCAGTGATAAGAGGGCTGGTTGGGTGACTAAGGTCATGGAGTATGACGTGGAGATTAAGGTTACCAAGTTGGTTAGAGGAAAAGGGTTGTGCGAATAGCTTGCTGATGGTGTTATTAGCAAAGAAGAACGTGATCAAGAAGTTGTTCTAAAATGCAAGATCAAGAACAAACAACTTTTTCAGATCCTGTTGCTGATTGGGTGCAAGAAATGATTCATTTCTTGCAGATCGGTGAGTGTCCCCAGGGCTTGGATAGAGCCAAACAGAGATATTTCAGATTGCAGTCCATACCTTATGTGCTCATTAATAACTTGCTTTTTATGAAGGATTTTAATGGAGTATTGCTGAGATGCATTGGACCTAACCAAGTTGAAAAAGTGTTGCATGAATTTCATGAGGGGTCAGTTGGAGGCCATTTTTCACCTAGAGCAACAACTCTTAAGGTGATGAAAGGTGGCTATTATTGGCCAAGTTTGTTTAAAGATGCACACTTATGGGTAAGAAAATGCAAGGAATGTGCTCTGTTTGTCAAAAAAGAGAAGTTGGCAGCCTTACCTTTGCAGCCAGTTCAGGTGGAAAAGCCCTTTATGAGGTGGGGATTAGACTTTATTGGGGTTATAAACCCTTCATCCAGTGCTGGCCATAAGTGGGTTCTAATAGCCACTGATTATTTCACTAAGTGGACTGAAGCAGTCGCACTTAAGGAAGCTAATGAGTCTGTTGTTTTGAATTTTTATGAAGAGCTGATTATTAGATTTGGAGTACCTGAGTCCATCATTTCAAACAATGCCCTTACTTTTGTTGGTTCCAGAATCTCTGATTGGGCTGTAAAAAATAGCATTTATCTCAATATATCCTCTAATTACTATCCACAAAGCAACGGCCAAGCAGAATCCACCAAAAAAAACTTGATCAGAATCATCAAGAAGACCATGGAGGGCAACTAGAGATCCTGGCACACATAGTTAAAGTCAGCACTATGGGCTAATAGAATCACTACAAAATGGTCAACACGGCATTCACCTTTCATGTTGGTGTATGGCAAGGAAGCAAGGCTTCCTATTACACTTGAGTTACCAGCACTTGATTTGGTAAATCAGCTGGACATGCTAGAGGAAGGCCCTATGACAATAAGGCTAGCTCAACTGGTTGAGCTTGAAGAAACCAGAAATGATGCCATGAGAAACATAGAGCATCATCAAGCCCAAATGAAAAGGTCGTTTGACAAAAGGGCATCCCCAAGAGCATTCCAGGAGGGTGACATAGTGCTGAAATGGGATGTGTTGAAAAGCAAACCTGGGAAGCACTCTAAGTTCGACACTTTTTGGAGTGGGCCATACATTGTTTTAGAATGCAAACAGCATAATCCTTTCTAGTTGTCTAAGCTGGATGGTGACATCAAGCCAATCCCAGTCAATGGGATTCACCTCAAACATTGCTTCTGAGGTAGGATCTTTCATGTTTGTACATATTTCATGATGTTTCTGTTGTTGAATAAGTGCTGCTGCACAATAGATTAGTTGCAGATTTCTTTTCCCTAAGTGCATTTCTGCACAGTTGTTAGTTTTTCCTTAATCCGGTTGTGCAAGGTTTGAAACTACTGTAGTGTACTACAGCTGTATGTGGTACAACCATCATAGGAAATAGTGAATACATGTATTCACTATCACACATTACACCTATCCTCATAGGGATGTAATAAATTGCAGTAGTTTGCAAAGGAGGTGTTCCTGTTGGTTATCCCTTCTAACCCATCAAGTAGATGCATATCATCAGTAATAGTGATTTTTATTGGTTCACTATCACCAACCATACCCATGCACTTGATGGATTAGAAAAGATAGCAGTCAGAAGTGAGTTGCAGCAAAAAAGAGGTTTTTTCAAGTTTTGTCAAGTATGTATGACTCTATGCCCAATGGTTAAGCTTCAGGAAACTGGTCTAATGTTTTGTAGGCAAACATATAGAAGATGTCGCCAAAGTTGTTACCTAAATTTCACTACTAGCTCAATCAGATAGAGCTTTTCAATTTTTGAAGTAGAGAAAGGTACATTCTTATTTCTACTGCATTATTTCCATGTACATATTTGGTACAAATTAAGATTACAGTGTATTGTTGCATTCAGATGCATTTCAAACTTAAGAGATTGTACAAATCTTTTAAAAGATCAGCAATTTGTATTGAAAAAATAAGTGTATAAGGTCTCACACAAGCCGTGAGACTAACTGTTTCATTGCAAAATGAAAAAGACAAACTATACATTTATAAAAGAACTAAAAGACGAATATGCATATGAGATAGGGTGACTCATCATTGCCTGAATGATGAACCTTCATGTTGTTGCCGTGTCTTGTGTCGTCCTATATTGTCTGCATGTCCCGCATCCAGTTGTTGTCTCCTTGCTACCCCTAGTTATCTACATAAAATTTTGGAAAACTGATGTTAGAGCAATGACGAGGCATCATACATCATATGATATACATCTATAAATATACAATTTGTTTTTCAGATGCAGTAAACCAATTAGTGTCACAGAAACTTTTGAGAAGACAAATCAAGTATATCGACTGCAAGTCCTTGTTTTTCTTAACATGTTTGCTTCATGTACATATATAGGTGTAATTATGTTTCTATTTGATTCATTGGGTTACATTATGAGTGGAGGGAAATGTGGCTCCCACAAGGGTTGAGCCAAGCTCATATACCTTACAGAACATTTCAGATGCAATATTCAAATGCAAGAACACAGTCTAAAGAGCATATTCAGAAGGATACAGAATAGTTGTCAAGGGCAATTATAGTCATTATGGAGAGTGAAAGTCACAAATGTGGTAGTAGCAAAAAAAATAGTCATAAAATTGCTGTTATAAATCATAGAAACACTCAAGGCAAGCAAGAGGCATCCAAAACAACGTAAATATCAGCATTGTGCATAGTGATTTCACCATTAGTGATGGTATCATCAAGAGGTATGGAGTTTTTATGAAGCTTTGGTAACATTAAGTTGTTTTTTCTCTGTATAGTCAAAAGAGGCCTCTGTGAGCATTCCTATATACCCCTGAAGAGTGATTAGCAGGTCTGAAACAACACTACAAATAGGTCATGAAGGTTTCATAAAGTGGTATAGGTAGAGGTTAAGGGTCTGAGTGAAGATCGGTGATCAAACCTTCAAGAGATAGTCATGAGGAAAATGCATGAAACCGAAAGAGTACTATCAAGAAGCATATTTGTTCAATCTTTTGTTGAAGAAGTAGTGGACAGAGTATCACAGTCATGCATGAGGGTTTCTGAGTTTGGATGAAGAGATGATGAATTCAGAGGCTCACAAAATTGATAAGGAAACAGTCAAACATGTCAAAAAGTTGTCACTTATCTTGAAGAGAACAAGGCACGGTCATCAAAAGTGGTCCGAGGAATAATCTTGCATATGAAAGTGTATATTAGCATAAGGAGTAGTGACAATTGATTTGAGCAGCAGATATATCAGCAGTAGATAAACAACTGTCTGATGACAGTCACTTACTCTAATGGATCAGTCACTTATCAAACAAAGAAACAGTCACACTATTGAAGACAGTCATCTAAACACTGTATAGAGGCATGTTAAGGCACTTGTAGGAGCCATGGCAATGATGAAGAAGGAGTCTTTGTAAAGAATGTGAAGGTCACTATTTAGATAATGAACTTGTACTGCTGATTGCTACAGGATTTTGTAATCCTAGGAACCTTGGTATTAGGTATGAAACCCCATAAAGTAGAGTGGTTTGAATAGGAATACTGCAGATTACTTCAGGAGCAGCAGGTTTGTCAAGCCTTGAGGACCATTTAAAGACAAGTTTGACAACCAAATCTAAGGGCATTGGAGCATAGAAAAGGAGTCATTGAAGTTTTTATCATCTGTGGGTTTGTGGAGGTGTGAAGAATAACATGAGAACAGCAAGAGAAGGACAGCAGTCATATAACAATCAGCAAAAAATGAAAGCAGATGGTGACAACACTTAGCATATAAAGGAAATATGTAGCTAAATGATAGTTCAAGTATCATTTAGAACTCCTAAAGAAAGTAAGCCTTTTTCCACATCCACAAGGAGTCATAATGACATAAAACATGTCAAGACCATATGTCCTATTATTACAAAAGTGAGATTTGAAAGGAGTCAAGGCAGTTTTAATCACCCTGCAAGCAATGGAAGACACAAAGGCAAGTTAAGGAGCAGTCTTTAGCTATGTGGCTTTGAATGAGAATATATAGTTCTAAAGATACAAAACAGTCTTCCAATGGCATAGAAAATAGTAATACCTTCCAAATGTGATAGCAAGGGTAGTAATTTCTTGATAAAGAGTAGTTTGACCAAACCCAAAGGTGCAACAATATGAAGGCATAGTGATAAACATCAAATAGGCATTTATCATGACAGTCTACAGGTTTCACATTTATCAAACATGGAGATAGTCAATCACTGCCAGTAAGGAACAATTAATGCTATGGCAACATTGTGATATAAGCATGTAGATCTCTAGAAACATTGTCAAACACTTGAAGAACTACACAGAAAGTTAGACATTTCCAAGATCATTGTCAAACCTTGAGGAGGTTCTGCCAAATTGTTCCCAAATTTATGAAGCTTAATAGCAGCTTTATCATGAACAGTCATACATTGTGTAGGTAGCCAATAAGGCATGTTGGACAGTTAAATGTTGACTGTATGGTAGCCACAATCTTAAGAGCAATCATATTGACTAAGTCCCACAATCATATTGAACACCAAAGCAAAATATATTGTCAAGTATGATGGGTCAGCAATTTTAGTTGCATGTTCCTCTGCATGTATTACCTTGCATTGTTGATTTTGCTATTGGGGATTTAGACTTTTTTCTTGTTGCAAGGACAGATGCTCAAGCAATATCAGCTAAAAATGGGTTTGCAAATGCAATAGCACGTGTTAACCTCTATATGGAGGCTAGAGTTGATGCAAGTTTTGTGGAGGAGTGATTATGAACTCAGGGAAATAGGGTACAAAACCAAAGGTTATAGAGTTTGTAACATGCTTGAAAGGGGAGTCACACCCTTACACACACCAAAAGAACTGAAAGAGATGTGATTCCATTTTGATTGTGCATCCTTTGACAACATTATATGCTTCAGCTCATGCCTTAATTGATATTTTAAAGTTTCTGAAGGACAAGGGCACGACAAGAGACCATCTTGATAAATTGGCATCATTTAAAGAGTTTAATCAACTGGTTGATCTGGATTCTTGGTTTGAACTTGAATCTCATTATTCTGAGGTGAAGAAAAACCTACATTAGAATCTCAGACTGGGTAAGTCAAAGCATTGCTTTCCAGAATTGCAGATATAATTGCATTTGCAAAGTCCTCTCTTCAGGAGTCATACAAGCTCAACAGCAAGAAGCTAACTCTATACATTGGTATAATGAAGTAAACACTTGGTCTTCTAAATGTGTGGCCACTCATAAGAAATTCTCTGTCGTCCTAATGTTGATGTTAGCAAAGAGGAGGAATTTTCCTTGGATTATCATTACCTGATTATTGTAGTAGGGGCTAAATCAAACACATTTTAATACTCTTGGGGTAGTTGAGTACTACCATTTTTTTTTTAAAAAAGGAAGTGGATTGAAATTGTCCATCTCATATGGCATGATTGTGTGGTCTACTGGAATTGGGACTCATCCTGTGATATCTCAGTTCATGGAGGAGATTGGCTAGACGGACAGGCAAGTTCTAGCAACAAATGAATGGTTGAGAGTTAAGAGACACAATGTTATATATAGCATTTCTAGACAGTGAAAAACAAATTTTCTTTGCAAACCCACATAGAGAAGCCAGAATAATACAAATTTTCAAGCAAGATACACAGAACCCTCTGACAGAACAACAAAAAATGCAGATTTTCAAGATCATGCTACAGCCACCCAGAAAATACAGATTTCGAGTTGCAGCAAAACATGTCATTTTTTCAAGTTTTTTTTGTCAAGGCTGGGACCTGTTCACAGCTGAAGAAATGTAGAAAATAGGAAAGATCTAAAGTTTCAACTCATTTTTTAAGCAAATGCTCACAAAACCACTTACAAATGCAGTTTTTGAGTTCAATAGGCACAGATGTCTTATATGTCATTGTTTCAAGTTTTTTTGTCAAGGTTGGGGCTCGTTTGGAGCCAAAGGAATGTAAATATAAAGGGAAAATGAAACCCGTTTCAACTCAAAACAAAATACTAAAAATCATTTCCATCTATTCACAGCCTGTAGTGCCATACTTAATAGCAAAAAATATATAAATGCTAGTTTCCAGTTGTGAAGTGTCTTACCTGTGCAGTTCTATCGAAATCAGTGAAGAAGCATGCATTAAAGCAACAGAGAATGGAGGGATTCATGCTCCAAGAATGGCCTCAACACAGCAAGTGCAAGGAAGATGGTCGGCTGTGACAAGAGACATCAAAGAAATGATGCATCAAAACCAGAAATTTGCGGCCTCAAAGGCCCAAAATCATTTTCAAATCAAGAAGAAAAAGTCCAAAACCTCAGTAAGAATCACTTACCCCTGCGATTTGCTCTCAAAATCGGCTGAAACAACACTCAAAATTGACCCAGTTTCAGACATTTTTGCCTTCAAACCCTATAGGCATGTCGGCGGCCAAGTTCTCACAGCCAACAAACAAATGCAAATGAAATGATTTTTTAGGTTTTTTTTTCCTCCTTTTAGGTCAAATAGACCTAATGACCATTTCCAATCGATGGTCTTTTTTGACTTATGAGTTGCAAAAAATCATTTCCATCTATTCTAATTCATGGTAAAGACTTTGAAAGTCTTTAAGCCTAGTCATTGCAAATGGGGCCAAGAGTTATGTTTTTTCTACCTTTAGTTATTTTCCAAAAGCTAAGAAACATTATAACATTTGAGGAGGTCGAGGGCCTTGTATTTTACTAAGGCATGTTGGTTTTGAGTTAAAGGTGGATGAAGTAGAAGTTATGGCATGGTGATGTGTATATGGAAGTCATAAGGGTTATTTTGAAATGTGTTGCATTGAACCTCGGGACATGATGATAGATATGTGTGAACGCATGAATGGTTAGGAATTGTGAGACATTTTTTATGCTATGTGACATGTAATATGATGCAGATGTATGAAGTCATGTCTTTTTGCCTAGGAGTTATGAAGACATTTTCTATGACGTTTTCTGCATGGTTTAGGAACGGATTAGATGTTGTAAACAAATGACAAAGTAATTATTTATGAATTACCTTATTGTTTGTAATAAAATGCAAAGAGACAATATTGGGTAGATTATCACAAATGACAAAGTAAGTCTTGTTGATTACTTTGTCATCTTTTTACGACATTTAATTGGTCCCTAAATCATGCAAAATCAGGGAATTGAATGATTATGTCATAAATGTCATTATTTTCTGCATAGGTTTGTATAATTTTGAATTGTAAAACATTAACTAAGGTGGTGTAATTATAAACCTCTTAGTCAAATGTTAATTAAATGCAAAAAATGTGTATTTATGTCATTTATTGGGAAAATATCAGACATTTACGATGCTGCAGGGGAGTTATTGCACAGATTTGACTTATTTTCATGGCCTTAAAGATCATTTAAAGGCATTCAAAGACATTTTTAGGTGCCTTTATGATAGTTGATAGCATGCCTTGACCATTTCTGCATTGGGAACCCTTTTTGGAGGACTTTAGAGAGATATTTTGGAGATATTTATGACATCCATGAAAATGGAGAGGGCTCATCTTTATCTGATTACAGCTATTTTTGGAGAGTATATAGTCATTCATTTGACTCTTTGTAGAGAGTTCTTTTCCATATACATTCTGGAGTTAGTGATTTTTTCTGAATCCTACTCAGTTTGAGTATGTTTTTGTAACTCTTTGGGCATATGAAATATAGAGAACACTTTGGATATCATTGATAGTCAGATCTTGCCTTCTTATTTTGCAATATTGGGTGTTATTAAGTGTTTGAACAGGTCATTTGTGAGGTAATTCATTTCCTTGTGACTGTCTTATGTTTTTCAATACCCTTTTTCTGCAAAAGCTATGTTTATGCAGGTTGCAAACTGTGTCTTAGAGTGTTATAAGAATTAAAATTGTGAACTTTAGCTTCCTTTTTTTGAAGATTTTAATGCAGTTAGGCCTCTTTGTGAAGTGTTTTTGCAAACATACAGTGATAGGTTGTGCAGGTTTTTATTTTCTATTATCTGTGGCCAAATGTATGTAGGTCTGAGTTTCATTTTTCCTTATCAAGTTTGGTGAATCACCCTTATTTTCAAGTTTTCCAGTTTTATCTTTCATTTTCAAAAAAATTCCTTAAGAGATTCTATGACAGTAATTATTGTCTTGTAAGTTCCTATTTTTGGTTCTAGGCGCCTGTATTGGGAAGATGCCTATAACAGGTGTAAGGGAATCTGTAAGAAGATGATTTTGGAGTATCCCAAGATAGAAAAGTTGGATTTTGTCCATCTCCCACGAATTTCTTTGGTGGGTACTCATTTTTTATAAATATGAGACTTGAGAGTGAAGTTTGGTAGAGTAACAGTGAGAGGAAAACTTGCTTGCAGGTAACAGGTTGAGAGAGATTTTCTGTACACGGGTCCTGCTGGATTGAAGAATGAAGAGGAGATTGGAAGTGGATGTATTGTAATCTTGTTTTGAAGATAATACAACTTGGGCCTCTCTTCTTGGTGGAGTTTTTTCTCGCAAGGGTTTCTCCATGTAAACACTGTGTTATGTGTTTATTCTTGTGTTCCATTGCTACCTTGTGTTGTGAGATCTTGCATTCTTATGTTGCTAATTTGTGCCTCTTTGTTGCTGCTATCTTATGGTGATTTTATTGTTGTTATAAGTTCATCTAAGGTGGTTTTATCAAGCATGTTAGAGTGGTTGATTTTAGCATCATAAAGAAGTTGAATTGTTTCATGGTATTTCAAAGATTAAGCAAACTTATTTTCAGATTTCTATATTGTAGTAGTCAAATCCTTGTATCTCACCAATTGGTATCATATCTTGGTGATTTGATGATTAACAATTAGATTAGAGATTGTTCATTGATTTCAATATATGCATGCTTAGGTGCATGAAATAGTTAACTCTATCTTTGGTATGAAATTCTTTGCAAACAGGAAGAAAAATGAATGAAAATGAAGCCAATTTTGGCCAAAAACTTGAGTTATTTCATGGCTGGGAGAAACGGCAGGGTCGCATATGGGTCGCCCCTTTCACCAGTCAGGGTCACTTAAGGGTGACCCATGGGCGACCCTTAGAGGAGGACACCTAGGTAAAAGTGCAGGATGAGAGATTGAAGAGGAGAATAAAAGAAGGGAATTTGCCTTTGGAAATAGATTAAATAGGGGTCAAAAACTAAATCTCCACTTGCAAAAGTAGGATCTCCTAGGGGAGATCTGGAAATAATAGGGGGAGATTTGGATCGGTTGAGTGAAACTAAAAACTGAAAGTGAGAGATGGCTTGGAAGGACCTCTAGAAGACCTCTAGGGTAGGAATGGATGAAAAATACTAGGGAAAGGTGAAAACACAACAAATGGATGAATACAAGACTTAGGGACGAAGTTGCAAGCACAGGAAATGCAAATTGACATGTGTCAAAAAGTGTCAAAAGTGAAGAGAGAGAGAAAACGACAAAGGGGAAACAACGCAAGGAGAAATAAAACACATGTCACCAAGAGAATTGTTGTTGAGAGGATGTTTTTTCATGGTTACATCTATGTGACAAGGATTGTGAGTCATCATTGGGGTCCTCATGGAGTTTGTGCATGATTTTGGTGCTTACATATTTGCCCCCTTGGAGACGGTAGTATACATGAAAGGCACATACCGTTTCTAAACTAGGCCTTACTTGTTGTCGATTTCTCTGCAATTGTACCTGCAATAACTAGTATTAGTCTAGCATCTAAATATATCAAAATGAATAATGAAAACTGAAATGATGAACATACCATAGATCGTGTGAGTTTGACTAGTTGTTTGCCTTTATCAGTGAGAGCTGTAGGAATGAATGAACACAAAATGACAACATAAAAGATGAATAAAAGAAAAAACCAATCTAACAATGCATAATGTAAACTAAGCTAAGAGAGACAAAGAGTGAAGAAATTAGTGAAATTTGAGTGAAACAACAATGGAGTTGATCATGTAAGCAGTCGTTGGGTAGATATCGTTGAGTAGATCATGAAGATGGTCACCTCTTCTTTTGTCACTGAGTGCTACGTGCAGAAACAATGAAAAACCCTTCTCTAAACCCTAGGTTACATTTTGTGAAAAATCTCTTAAAATTGTCAGTTTTTGGTGATTCTTTTTGTTGCATTGTGTCTGTCTCGCTATTTAGAGTAATTTCAATTTTTCGTTTGTCTAAATTGACTGAGTTTTGAGATTTTGAGAGCATTTTTTAGTTCGAGGTGTAGGAAATCAGAGTAGTCCCTTTTGCTAGTCAGGTCACCTGGGGGAGATCTTGCTGAGCAACGGGGTCACCTGGTGGAGATCTACTTGTGCAATAGGGTCGCCTAGGAGAGATCCTGTTAAACATATGGGTCGCCCGAGGGGATCCAGTTTGATGAAAGGGACAACCCTAACAGATCAAATCTGACTGAAATTTAATGGTTTCTGATGTTTACTTCACTCTATTTCAATCTAATTTGAACACTAAATTTGTCTATTTATTACAATTTTGAAGGTTTAAATATGCTTTTTTTAATTAAATTTTCACAAGTTTTATGATTTTTAGGAATTGTATGAGTTGATGAGATCTAATCTAAAGTTCTTTTCTAATTGGAAGGATATGTGCATCCATTAGAATGCCAACCATGAGCAGTTGTGGCTCTCAGAGATGTATGCTTTATTATCTAACAATGATCTTGTTGTCCTGAAGAGGGTAGGCTTGGCTACATGATTTGCCACATACTAGTTGTGCATCTAGTTGCATGTATCTGCTATGATATCTTGACTTACTAGGATGCTAACAAGAACACATTTAGATTTCCACATGTTTCAAGAGAGTGGACTATCACTCTTTATGACGTGTATCGCATTCTCAAGGTTTCTGTGAGAGGACACCCACTTATTCTACCTGTTAGCAAGTCCTTTGAGGATAAGCCATCCTAGGCATAGATCATGGGGGTCAGTCACCTTGAGGATCAGATTGGTGTTTAGCTTACTTCAGTACCACAACTCCACATTCCTCTCTTGAGGAAGTTCTTGATTGACTTGATCGCTCCGAGGTTGTCTGGAGATAAGGCCTCGGCTCACTTGAGATGGTGTTGGGCACCAATTATCCAAGGTATTAAGTAGGGCACACTTTTCACTTGGTGACCAGATATCCTTTCTATGGTCTACAAAGATTTATATCGCATTGCGCAACATGGGGCTCTTGCTTTCAGCCATTTCTCTTTGATTATGAACTATTTGAGCATATCAGGCCATACCAGAAGGAGATTCCTTTTCTTGATCGTCGATTACCAAGAGCTACAAGATGGGATCATGTGGGCCACTTCAATACTTCTTTACATGTTGTGGCCACTCTCATGGATGCAGATATGATTACTAACCCTTATAGAGATATGGAGGGTGCATGGTCCCATGATAGATAGATTAGAGAGTACTTTTTTATTGTATTTGAGGTTTTGAACCATAATGGTCTTATTGAGGCTCATCGTGTTGAGCACATCTTATAGTAGTTTGGCAAGGACTTTCCTGAGGATTTGCCCCTAATTCCCATTTGCTATCAATCTATCTAGGAGATGGGTGAGATTGGGCAAAGGACTATCATTTAGACTCCTTTGACTCTTGGGTTTTTGATCACTAAGACCTCTAGGACCCTAAGATGTAGACAAAGGGAAGGGAGAGGAGCTCCTTCCCATAAACTCATTATCATGGATGACTCAAATTCTATCGACAAAGACAATGTTCTTGACAAATATGACTTGTCAGATGAGGGACTAGCAGGAGATGCACACGAGATAGATTCAGATGAGGAGGATATACCTGAGGGTTCCTCTACAGTGCCTATACCTCCTCATTCTGATAAGGCAATGCAGCAACTTGATCCTTCATGGCAGCCTGACAACCCTCGTAAGTCTACCTTTCTTTTCTAAATTTGCACTTGTCCTTTCTTTATTTAATGCTATGAATCATCACACCTTTTATCGTTTCTTTTCAGGTAGCATTGAGGAGTGGAGGGATTTCATTCGTGAGGTTAATATTGGCTTGACAAGTCCCTTCACTAGCTTAACACAAGAGAGGCTTCTAGTTGATCCTAGTGTGCCTCTTAGAGCTAGGCAACATACTGATGTCTTCACTCCTACCTACCATGGGTGTCAAGAGAGTTGTGCATTGAAAACTGAGGTTCTTCTCCTTAGAGGTGAGAATGTTGTTCTTCATGAAATGGCCCACCTTGGGATTTAGCATCTAGAGTCTAGTACTACAGGTCCTTCACAGTCTCGCACCCAAAGCAGGGTACCCCATTCACACACGTCTCATGGAGAGACTAGTACAACACAAAGGCATAGGAGCAGGAGTCCTGATGGTTCTATTGAGGGGAATCATCCCTAAGATTACTTGCTACTTGTCTTTAAAATCATGCCCCCTTGCATGGGGAGCCTTACTTTCCTTTGAGAGCATTTTGTCTTAGATCTTATACTCTTTATAAACTCAAACTTCTGATATATCTTGATGAAAAGTTGTCTCTTTTTGGTTGCTTTGTTATCGTACGAGTACTCATCTCTTGTGTACTTTGGAAGTTTTAGAGCTCTTTGATTATGTTTGACCTTAAACTCTAAGAATGCAAGCATGATAACAATGACATGTTTTTTTTAGCTTTTTTAGAATATATATATGAGATGCAGGGGACGATATGTAAATGCAAGAACACAAGTGATGTTGAAATGAAATGTTTACTTCTATGGAATGCCATGAGTTATGACATTGACTTTATTGCTTTGGAACTCTTTTTTTTATTTTGGTATGAATGCATTGTGGAACAAACAATATGATTGCTCTTTAATATGATTTTCAATCCAGGGGATTGCAGGTTATTCTAGCATAAGAGACCTATTCAAGTCTTTGAGATTAGGATTTTAGAGCTCAAGTTGGGAGTGGGAAGGAGATGGAGTGCTTCTAAATTTGGTCTTTGCTAAAGGCACTGATCCTTATCTAGATAAGACAATCTAACAATCTTTCAACTTAGACAAGAAACAAATTTTATTGATGTTCACTAGACTTAGATCATAGATGGAAAGCAAGATAGACCCTGGGTAAAGGATAAATGGGAGAGAACAAGGGTCCCTAGATAAAAAAAATGATCCTAAAGACTACTAAATTCTTGGCTTTGCTCAGCTAGTGCGTGCATGTGCTTTGTACCTTTCTCTTTTATTTCTCTGATAGAATGTCACCCTTGAAGCTTCGAGCTTAGACTAATCTCCACCCAAGGGTAAGAACATTCAACAATCTTCTCTACATCACTTTTTTTTTGTTACTCTTTTTTTTTCTTTTTCTCTTGTTGTATTTTCTAGAATGCCTCACTTTATTTTCTCATTTTTTTGGATTTTTGACTTTTATGAAAATGAATGCTTTTGGAACTTTGGATATGCAACAATTTGATCTCTCAATTCTCACCTTTCTCAACACACTTATTTTAATCACTCATTTAAAATTCACTTGTATTTTAGATTGATTCCTTTAGAGTTTTGATCCTCCTGACGTTTTTGGCTAGGAAAGATAAGGGGTTGAACACCACCAAAAGTTTTTGTAATCCAGTTGGACTTCTTTTCTACTAGGGAAGAATTGGGAATGTCCACCTAGTAGTTCAAGAAACATCCTTACAAATCCCTAGAAGTTGATCCCTTAGGTGCCTTCTCCAGCATTCCGCATGGGGTTCTGCATGTAGAAGATGTTAGGGTATACATACATGCCAATATTGAGGAATTTGGGGAATCCAAACTGATGGATATCTATCACAAGCAATTAGTAGATGAAACATTTGAACTTAAACCTCAATACAAGGCCATCCGAGATAAGCATTTTGGACATTGCATCCACTTTCCCTATTTTGCAGAGGATGAATGGGTCTAGTATGTTCTAACTAGAATACAAGACAACTTCATGTGGTTTATGAGGCCATTCAAGATCACAAAATATGCCATTAGGGCGGTAACTAGATTGCACTCATCCGGTGGGTTGCCCGCTCTCAAATCTATCAAGAATCAGACAATAAGTGAGGCTACCAAATCAAAGTTTGACAAGAGAGCAATGACAATAGAAGATATCATAGATCCAGATATCAAATTTGCCTCTATGATAATTGGCTACAAGTATATCATTCCAGCAAGGAGAACTCTGTATCCAAAATTGTAATTTATACTGCATATCAGATGCTAAGGGAAAATGCAGACTATGATCTATGCGAACTTCTTCTGAGCCAACTATTAGAAAATTTGCAAAAAAAAAGAAGGATAAGAATAACTCATTTAAGTATGGTGGGCTAATACTATGTCTCTTCTTTTACTATATGAATGAGCTACCCAGAACAAGTGGCTAGGTATGGCAAAATGACAGACTGGTTGGAATACAAATCAGAGATTATATGTATGGGCTTGGTGATGCCAAGGCTCAAAGCACAACACTCTGGGGGTATTTCAAGAACTTTCAAGGTATGATGCAGGCCAGAGAAAGAATTCCTCAGATAATAGTTGAAAAATATAAGGATACAGTGTGCTTCATGGTAGGCACTGATCAATGCCTAATAGAGGCAATAGAACCCAGAATAGTCTGGATTATGCCAATGGGCTATGAGGTAGATGAGAAAATCCTTGAACTACATGTCCAACACTTGCTGAGTCAGCCTAAGGACCATGAGGCAGAAAGGTTTGGAACCTTTCAAGAACTGAGTGTGAAAATTCATGTTGAGCTAAGACAACTAGAGCTGAAAAGAAAAGTGAGAAGAGAAGTACAAGAAGTTGCCAAAAGATATGGCATTTTGAAAGAGGCAGTTGATGCAAATAGAGAGAAAGTAGAAAGAGCAGAGAAAGAGAGACAAGAAGCAGAAAAAGAAAGTGATCTGGTGCAAGCCCCCTCTCGGACTAGATCCTCCAAGAGCTCTGCACCTGCCACTTCTAAGAGCTCAAGATCCTTCAAATTGGAAGACAAGACATCCGGTAAGGGAGAGAAGAGAACAAAGATAAAGGCCACAAGGTCATACATAAGTCAAAAGGATGATGAAGAGATAGAGACTGATGAGGAGGTCAATAAAATGAAGAAGAAAAAGAAAATATCCATGGAATCCTATGCCGGTAAACATACAAAAGAAAAGGCAGAAGAATTTGTTGAAAGGCCTACTCTCTCCATTGATGATGTCATCAAGGCAGTCACTGTTGGATCTAGGGCATACAACTGAGAGGGGGGGTGAATCAGTTGTATAAAACTTCTTCTTCTTTCAAACACTTGATTCTTCGTTGTTAGTTAGCAGCATATCAATTAATCATCCATGAAAGCATAATACATAAACACAGGAGCAGATAAACATCAACACATTAAACACCAAGATTTTGACATGGAAAACCCGGTTAAGGGAAAAACCACAGGGTGATTAACCCAAGAATTATTCTCTGTTAGAAGAATAAAGAAGAATGAATGGCACATGCCAATTAGGGCTCACTGCCCGAGCACACTGCTCACAAAGAGGCCCACTGCCTACAAGGAGACACACTGTCTACAAAGTGATAAAAATCATAGTCTTGAACTAGAGAATGACATCTCTACCATGTCCGGATCAGTTCCATTTAAGCCCAAAAACCTCTGCTCTGCCTTTCGCACTTCTCTTCACTATGCCACACTCATCCACATAATTCACACACCGAAATGAACTCACAAACCGTTATTTATACAAGACATTGACTTAGGAACAAACATCTAAGTTGGCAAATAATCATAAGAGTATCCGCAAGATGAATAACACATCCGGTCGGCCACCACAAGAACATTCGCAGGATGAACAACTCATCCGGTCGGCTAAACAGAGCAAGAACTTCATCCGGAAGAATAACTTCAATTCCAGGCTCTACCATCAATGCGGACCAACAACACAACCTCAACATGATCCAAGAACCTTCACAAGCCTGCCTGAATGACCGGATACATCCGCACTTCCTCTACTTACTGGAATCTCTTGTCTTCCTCATCCGGAACTTCAAGAACACAGTCTGTCGCCACTGTCATAATGCAAAAGGTACTTCCAGACCTCCAAATCATACACAAATCAGGATGACACATCACGAGGACATCCCAAACACTCCTTCCAATCCGCAGATTAGGATAATACAATTCCGGACCTCACCGGACCTTTTTGTGATCCTCTGTCACCTCTGGATACTTGCCGGAACCGGTTCTACACCAACAGCCACAACTCCTTCAGATCTTCATGCGGACCTCTGAAATCTTAACTGAAGCATCTCAAGACTCATATCTACAAACCCTTTAATCCGCATCCTCCGGTTCTCAACCTATACAATACATTTGCCTTCTTCTCATCACTGTTCTTCACTGTTCCTGACTGAGGCTAATTTTCTCAATATCCTCAGCACATAGCTCATCCAATCCTTCTTGTCAATGTAATATGAGTATGTTGACATCAATGACAACACTGGTTCACCTCATACTTGCAACAATCTCCCCCTTTGTCATTGATGGCAACATATGATGTGAAAAACCATCAAGATAAGAACGTCTCCTTTCTGTCACAGCTACCCCTATCAACAACAACTTTTCACATGTCTTCTCTTCCTTTACTGCTCCCCCTTTGATCATCAACCACTTGTTTTTCACATGTCTTCTCTCCCCCTTTGACATCAATGGCAAAGGGCTCATACTTGCAATTCTAATACATCAGAATCATACCAGCTGCTCCCCCTTAGTAGCAGCTCCCCATCATCAATCCGGATCACAAGATATGACTATGATATCCACCGGACTGATGCACATCAGTGCATCCTAGTTTATCACCAGAGGGGCCATGACCCCTAACTTCTCCCGGAGATATTCAAAAGAGTCCTTGGGAAGAGGTTTAGTAAAGATATCTGCAATCTGATCCTTGGAGGGAACATACTCCAATCTGACTTCTTCCTTGTTTACTTGTTCTCTCAAAAAGTGAAACTTGATAGATATGTGCTTAGTCTTAGAATGCAATACCGGATTCTTAGGAATATTAATTACACTTGAATTATCACAGAAAATTGTGATAGGCTCCTCATATTCAACTTTAATGTCTCTTAGCATCTGCTTCATCCATAAGATTTGAGTGCAACTACCTGCTGCTGCAATGTATTCTGCTTCAGTTGTAGACAGAGATATTGCATCTTGTTTCTTGCTTAACCAAGAAACCAATCTCTTCCCCAAAAAGAATGCTCCACCACTAGTTCTCTTCCGGTCATCCACATCTCCTGCCCAATCTGCATCTGTGTACGCATGAAGAGAGAAATCTAGATCTCTAGGGTACCATAGACCATACTCAACTGTTCTTTTCAAGTACCTAAAAATTCTTTTGATTGCCATAACATGAGATTCTCTAGGATCAGCCTGGAATCTTGCCACAAGACCAACAGCCTGCATTATATCTGGTCTAGTTTGAGTGAGATACAACAATCCACCAATCATTGATCTATACTTTGTCTGATCTGCCTTTGGAGAATCATCATCTTTGCTTAACTTACATCCGGTTGCCATAGGAGTGTTCATTGGCTTTGAGTCTTCCATACCAAATTTCCTTAACAATTCTTTCACATATTTGGTCTGAGAAATGAAGATCCCTTCTTTTGTTTGAGTAATTTGCAAACCCAAGAAGAAATTCATTTCACCAAGCATAGACATTTCAAACTCACTTTTCATCTGATTTGCAAAAGTTTTGCACATACTATCTCTTCCTCCAAAAATAATATCATCCACAAACACTTCAACAATCAAAATGTTTTCATGATCAATTTTGAAATATAAGTTACTGTCAGCAGTACCTTTGTTGAATCCAATCTGCACAAGATGCTTATCCAACCTTTCATACCATGCTCTTGGGGCTTGCTTCAATCCATACAAAGCTTTCTTCAACTTGCAGACCATATCATCATTATCAGACAATTGAAATCCATCCGGTTGTTCAATGTAGACTTCTTCTTCCAGATCACCATTTAGGAAGGCAGACTTGACATCCATCTGATATACCTTGAAGTCTTTGAAGGCAACATATGCAAGAAGTAATCTGACTGCTTCAATTCTTGCCACCGGAGCAAAAGTCTCTTCAAAGTCAATTCCTTCTATTTGAGAGTACCCTTTGCAGACCAATCTAGCTTTGTTTCTGATTACTTCACCAGCTTCATTTAGTTTGTTCCGGAAGACCCACTTGGTTCCAATTACATTCTTGTCTCTAGGTCTGGGAACAAGATCCCAAGTATGATTTTTCTCAATTTGCATCAATTCATCTTCCATTGCTTTGGTCCAGTTTTCATCATTGCAGGCTTCATTTATTGTTTTAGGTTCAATCTTTGAAATTAGACAACATTCATCCTGATTTTGAGCAACATTCCTTCTAGTTTGTACACCTTTGCTTTGTCACCTATGATCTGATCTTCAGAGTGGTTCAGTCTTACATACCTTGGAATTTTGGGAGTATTCTGCACTGCTGCTTCTTGATCAGGCTCATTTAAACCTATCTCTTCTTCCTGATTTACCGGATCAGGCTGACTCTGTCTCACCGGAGAGGATTGAGTTCCTTGAACACTGTCTTGGTCATCTTCATCAAACTCATAAAATCTTGAAGGCTTCTCAATTCCTTCATCAACTTTCACATTGGTGTTTTCTATCATCTTCCTCAATCTCTTATTGTAGCACCGGTATGCTTTGCTTTGAGTGGAGTAGCCCAAGAAAATTCCTTCATCACTTCTAGCATCAAACTTTCCTAGATCTTCATCTCTTTTAATATAACACTTGCTACCAAATACTCTGAAATATTTCACAATAGGAGTGATGCCAAACCAGAGTTCATAGGGGGTCTTACCGGTGTTGTTTCTGATTTGAACTCGATTGAGAGTGTAGACTGCAGTGCTGATAGCTTCTTTCCAAAATATTTGAGGAACATTTGCTTCCAACATCATTGTCCTAGCAGCTTCCTGGATGGTCCGGTTCTTTCTCTCAACTACTCCATTCTGCTGTGGAGTCCTAGGAGCAGACAACTGTCTCCTTATACCCTGCTTCTCACAAAAGTCAATGAACTCACCAGATGTAAATTCACCACCTCTATCAGACCTTAGACACTTTAGTTTCAATCCGGTTTGATTCTCTACCATAGCTTTGAAGATTTTGAACTTCTCAAATGCTTCTAATTTTTCTTTTAGAAAGGTAACCCACATCATCCGGGAATGATCATCAATTAACAACATGAAATATCTATCACCTTGTAGACTCTTGATTCTTGTCAGACCACAGAGATCAGTATGTACTAATTCCAACAATCCGGTAGAGGACTGATCTTGGCTTTTGAAAGAGACTCTACTTTGTTTACCTAGCTGACATTCTTTGCACAAACTATTTGTAGGTTTCATCAATTTTGGAAAATCTCTTACAGCCTGAGTATTGCTTATCTTGATGATGTTATCAAAATTTACATGACACATTCTTCTATGCCATAACCAACTCTGATCAATTTGAACAAACAAACAACTTTTATTTGAACCAACCAGATGAAAGATATTACCTTTTGTCTGAGTACCGGATGCAATTTCAGTTCCGGAGCTTGTAAAGATTCTGCATTTTCCATTCTTGAACCAGAGATCATAGCCTTTGTCCACTAACTGACCAACACTGAGAAGATTGTGCTTCAATCCTTCAACATATAGTACGTTACCTGTTTTGCTCTTTCCATCAAAGGAAATAGTTCCCCTGCCTCTGATTCTGCCAGCAGAATTGTCACCAAACTTTACCATTCCTCCTTCATACCTTTCCAAATTCAAGAACTTATTCTTGTCACCAGTCATATGGTGAGAACATCCACTGTCAATAACCCAATCATCCTTTTCTTCCACTTGAGCAGCCAAAGCTTTTTCAACAACTTTGTGATTGACAGATTCAGAGAGTATTGAATCTTCTTCCTTGATGGCAATAAACACCCACTCATTTCCAGATTTGCTTCCTAGTTCTGATTCATCATCTGTTACTCCTTCATTGTCATCTTCTTCATGAACATAATAGCAATTCTTTTGAAACCTTTGTCTGTTAGTATTAGACCTTGCAGATCTTTCCGGACATCTTGAAGCAAAATGACCAATCTTATTGCAGTTGAAACACTTAAAGGGTAGTTTTCCTTCATACTTACCGGATCCTCTTGGCAGTCTCTTTGCAATGAGGGCTTCAAGTTGAGCTGTTTCTGCTTCTTCTTCTTCCATGTCTCTTCTTGCTTGATCATACCATGACATTTTCCTTGATGAGTTTTCTCCCGGATCAAATCTCTGTTTGCCTTTCACATAGGTACTGGCTTTGAAAGCAGATTCAGTCTTGGGAGGATCATCTCCAAACTCGGTCATTTCAAATGCAGCTAGTTTGCCAGCCAGTTGTTCTCTTGTAACAGTTGTGTGGGCTCTGAATTCATCAATGGCAGCAACCTTGATTTTGTAGGCAGCAGGAAGGGATCTTAGGATTTTGCAGACAATCTCATTTTCATCTAGAGTTCCACCAGCATTTCTGATTCCACATACCAGCTCATTCACTCTTGGCATAAAGGTAGTGATGTTTTCATCATCTCTCATCTTCAATCTTTCAAATTTCCCTTTCAGACTTTGCAACCTTGCACTTTTGACAAACTCATCTCCTTCATACAGAAGTTCCAGTTTAGTCAGGATCTCATATGCAGTTGGTAGGTCAATAACATTCGAGAGATCTAAGTCATTCAATGCGCTTAAAAGAGCTTCCTTGGTCCGCAAATTGTTTTCAGCTTCTGTGATTTCATTCAGAGTTGTCGGACCACCTTGTGGAGGTACATATGGTTTTGAAACCATAGCCAAGTATGCTTTTCCCATACATTCCAAGTGACACTTCATGCGACCTTTCCAGAGAGTGAAGTTGGTTCCATCGAACTTCAGACTATCCTTCTTGTATGACGACATCCTGGATCTCCTCAAGCGGTTAAGCTCCTTTCAGAGGAACTTGGCTCTGATACCAATTGTTGGATCTAGGGCATACAACTGAGAGGGGGGGGTGAATCAGTTGTATAAAACTTCTTCTTCTTTCAAACACTTGATTCTTCGTTGTTAGTTAGCAGCATATCAATTAATCATCCATGAAAGCATAATACATAAACACAGGAGCAAATAAACATCAACACATTGAACACCAAGATTTTGACGTGGAAAACCCGGTTAAGGGAAAAACCATGGGGTGATTAACCCAAGAATTATTCTCTGTTGGAAGAATAAAGAAGAATGAATGGCACATGCCAATTAGGGCTCACTGCCCGAGCACACTGCTCACAAAGAGGCCCACTGCCTACAAGGAGACACACTGTCTACAAAGTGATAAAAATCACAGTCTTGAACTAGAGAATGACATCTCTACCATGTCTGGATCAGTTCCATTTAAGCCCAAAAACCTCTGCTCTGCCTTTCGCACTTCTCTTCACTATGCCACACTCATCCACACAATTCACACACCGAAATGAACTCACAAACCGTTATTTATACAAGACATCGACTTAGGAACAAACATCTAAGTCGGCAAATAATCATAAGAGTATCCGCAAGATGAATAACACATCCGGTCGGCCACCACAAGAACATTCGCAGGATGAACAACTCATCCGGTCGGCTAAACAAAGCAAGAACTTCATCCGGAAGAATAACTTCAATTCTGGGCTCTACCATCAATGCGGACCAACAACACAACCTCAACATGATCCAAGAACCTTCACAAGCCTGCCTGAATGACCGGATACATCCGCACTTCCTCTACTTACTGGAATCTCTTGTCTTCCTCATCCAGAACTTCAAGAACACAGTCTGTCGCCACTGTCATAATGCAAAAGGTACTTCCGGACCTCCAAATCATACACAAATCAGGATGACACATCACGAGGACATCCCAAACACTCCTTCCAATCCGCAGATTAGGATAATACAATTCTGGACCTCACCGGACCTTTTTGTGATCCTCTGTCACCTCTGGATACTTGCCGGAACCGGTTCTACACCGACAGCCACAACTCCTTTAGATCTTCATGCGGACCTCTGAAATCTTAACTGAAGCATCTCAAGACTCATATCTACAAACCCTTTAATCTGCATCCTCCGGTTCTCAACCTATACAATACATTTGCCTTCTTCTCATCACTGTTCTTCACTGTTCCTGACTGAGGCTAATTTTCTCAATATCCTCAGCACAGAGCTCATCCAATCCTTCTTGTCAATGCAATATGAGTATGTTGACATCAATGACAACACTGGTTCACCTCATACTTGCAACAGTCACTGTGGATGAAAATCTGCAACCAATGACAGAATTCTATGATGAATATAGTGAAGCTGACCAGAGAAGGAACTTGAACTAAGAAAGGAGAATGCTAAGGCAAAGGACCTTGAGATCTGGGAACAAATTGTAATTCAACTCTATCCTTCCATTACTTCAAAACAAATGACCATGATCTTCAAAGACTGCAAGGATGAGTTCCTGAGCAAAGCCAGAATAAACAAACTTATGCTTGGAGAGACGGATTAGATAGCAAAAGAAACAGAAGACATCCTCCGGAATGCCTACAAGAGATTCATTCTCCCTGTCATAGAGGACATAGATGATGAACCTTCTACCATGGATGACGAAGGACTAAGTACATCAAAAGAAGAATCTACTGACAAAAATGTAGAAGAGCCAAAGGAGTTAGGTGAGGAGAGGACTAAGGAATTGGATTCCTCTATTACAGAAGAGGAAGTCCATGAAGAAGTAAACATATCTCTTTCAGATCCCCCAGTAGACTCCAGAACTGAAGGAGAAGAAAGAAAAGAAGAGAAAATTAGTCAAGAAGAAGAGGTAAAGGGAAGAGAAGAAGATCAAATAGAGAAGATGCCAGATGATAGTTCTGAGGTGGAAAAAGGAAAGAAGACTCTGTCTCCGGTAAGAGACACTGTTGAGGTAGTAAAGAGCTTCTTAAACAAATAAATGTTAGAGATAGATGAACCGGAACTATTTCAAGGACCACTCAATTTTGACTCCCTCTCTCCAGTCCAGACAATGAAGGTAGCATCTTTTGCTCAAGCTAAAGCAAAAGAAAAGCTTCTAAAGTCTCACATGGAAGACTGTGAGCTGATAGAGATTGCATCCGGTGTGCTAGAGAAAATCATGTCATCCTTCCAAAAGGATCTTTCGGCCTCTTCATCCAGTAATCTGAAATCTCTTGTTAATTCTATTAGCACACATTTTGATTCTTTAGAGAAATCAGCAGAAGAGAAAGTCCAGAAAGAGTTTTTGGGTAAGAGATTCTCTAAAGTACAGGGACTCACATCAAATGATAGGAGAAATCTGGATATTGGGATAAAGAGCCTAGAAAATGCTCTTAAAGATGGCGGAGAATTATACAAATTTTGTTTATCTTGGTCCATAGTGACAGCAGACATTGCAAAGAAGGTGGAAGAAGAGGAGAGTAAACTATCAAGTTTATCTCAGAATTTTGATCCTCTCAGCTCATCCATAATGAATCAAGAGTGCCAGGCTATTGCCACTATAAATGAGATAAAGAGACTTGAGAAGGAGAAGAAGAATGAGTGAACTAAGAGGGATAATTATCCCTAAGTTAGAGGTAATGCATGAGGCCCTAACTAATGCTTAGACCACAGCCCAGACCAGTGATCCTGCAGACTTAAAAAGGGCAGAAGCTTTTGCATTTTTGATAAGTGGTCACATCTCAATTTTGGACAGGATGAAGCAGAGTTGGGCAACATAATTTGTCCAGTTGAAAACCACTTTTGCGGATATACTTAAGTATATGTAAGTATAACATGTATATATACTTATGCGGCTATGTACAGGTTGATTTTTGCAAATTTTGGTGTGTGGATTTCACCCTTTGCCATTGATGTCAAAGGGGGAGTGAGGAGTAGTGAAAAATGTGGAATCCAGCTAAGGGGGAGCTCTGGTAAAAATGTACATAAGACAGAGCATCAGCCAAGGGGGAGTTTGCTACAACACTTAGTCATTTTTCACTAAGTGTTGCCATCAATGCCAAAGGGGAGATTGTTTGCAAGAGACACTATGTGGCTTTTTGATTGTTGTCATTGATGGAAACAAAGTCCATCCCACACATCCACAGCACATAGTATGTCTATACCGGAAGTCTAATTGAAGAGTGTTTTGGTCCGGTGAACAAGAACAGAGCATGCAGCAATGTCCAACAATCAGGTCTGAATCTCTCAAAGGAAGTATCTCAGTACGGACTTGGGGAAGTCAAGAGGAGTACCATGACTACCACATTCCAAAGATTGAGCCTCTGGTGATGAAAGAGTGAAAAGATATGAGCACCTAAATGTTGGGTTCCTGACAGGCAGAGTAGACTGAGGAAGAACTGACCGATAGAGTATCAGACCTTAATCTAGATGAGAATTTGATGATGGTCAAGCCATTTGAGGAATCATACATGGTTTCCAGACATGATTTATGACCTCTATGTCTATGTTTTTGATACGCATCACATATTGAGCATGGATCCAGCTGACAGATCAGTGTTTAGTAAATATCTTGAGTATTCTGGTTGCCGACTAGAAAGATGTTGAGATCCTTGATGTGAATATATATACCAGATAGATTTCAGAATGAAGGTGTGTGAGTTGTGTTAGTATGTGTGAGGAAAGGTAGAGAGCAGTGTGGAAGCAGCAATACAGGTCCAATATGTGACAGAACAACAACACTAAGCAAAATAAGAATGAAGTGTAGTAGATCAGTATATTGAGCCTAATCGAAACTGAACCTCAGCATTAGCAGATGCTTCTCATCAGTTCAAGCACCTGGTTACCTTCCATAACTTTGTAGACAGTGAGTCTTTTGTAGGTAGTGTGCCTCTTGTGAGCAGTGTGCTCGGGCAGTGAGCCCTAATTGGCAAGTGCCATTTTGTACTTCTATTCTTTTAACAGAGAATACAATCTTGGGTTAGTCACCCCATGGTTTTTCCCTTAATAGGGTTTTCCACGTAAAAATCCTTGTGTTATGTGTGTTGATATCCTTTCTGTTCTCATGTTCATGTATGCTTATATGTTTTGACAATGCACTAATTGTTAAAGAAGAAAAGAAAGTTAATAATTAACATAATTGATTCATCCCCCCCTCTCAGTTATCCACCTTGTTTCCAACACTAACACTGCCGCGGAGTGGTTTTTACCATTAGATCAATTTTTTATTTTTATATTTTTGTGACTGAAAGGATTGGTACTCTCTCCAAAGTATGCCATGTCGTTGAGCTCTATAGAGAAGCCAATTTTGTGATCCCCTACGGGTAGATGGTCCATTAGTTCTAGATAATCTATGATAGCATCATCATTTTGGAAAGTATCTAGCTCAGGGGCTTCTTGTAAATCCCAATCTATAAGTTTGGGATGCACTAATGGTAATGGGTCATCGGTTTGGTCTAATTCGAGGCAGTGATGGTTAAGATGGAGGAGTTACCTAGGTTTGTGGAGATATTTACAAGGTCTATGATGGTACTCTCCTCAAGTTGATTTGTCAAGTGTGACATCATACCTTCCTCGCGAAACTCACTTTCGGTATTTTGCAGATCAAACTCTAGAGATCTAGACCTAGACCTTTGTCCCTCATGAGTTTTATGGGTAGAGCTATATTGTTATCGACACCTTTGTCTTCACAAGATAGTTCAGAAAGACTATCCCATTCATATTCATTTGATTCTGTCTCAATCCCTTCTTGTAATTGGTGAATCTGCTCTACTAAGTTAGTAGTAGCTGTTTCCCTTCCTTTTCCTTTATGCTTTTCTTCACCTTTGATCTTTTTTTGCCTTTGTACCCTAGCCCTGTAGTGTCTTGAGTTGTTAAAGAAGATTGGATAGGTTCGATGATACCTTATTTTCTTAATCCTATTGGACTATGACCGTCATATCTATTCTTTGTAAGATAGAGAACCCTTGACCATATTGTTTAGTTTGTAATTGGGGTGACGGACTTGTGGTTTGGATTCATCATCTTCATCTTGATATAGCCATTGTAGAATATCATTCTCATCACTTTCATCTGATAGGTTTCCCAATTTGACAAAAGAACCTTTAGAAGTCTCCAATGATTTGTGTTTGTTCATGGATGGTTTTCCATAGGACTTAGGAGATATGGGTAGATGTTCTAGACAGAAGGTTTGCTTGATGGTATACTCTCCTATACCCTTGTCTTTGAGCTTGACTTTGAGTTTGGATGCATTGGATGTAGAAGGTAGTGAGGCTAGGTCAATACAGGTTGAAGAGGAGGAAGTTGCATGGTTGGTGGGGATTACAACTTCGGGCTTGGATTGGATGGAATTATGATATTAGAATGGATCAAGCTCACCTTGGATAGTGATTTCTTGTCCATTATGAGGAAACTTGATACATTGATGGTAGGTGGATGGCATGACCTTCATCAAGGTCGACCAAGAAGAATATTGTATGCTAGTTCCATGTCTAGCACTTGGCAAACTACATCTTTCTCCACTGGCCCAATCTATATCAGCAACACCATAGTACCTTTTGATGTTCTTTCTTCTTCATCGTATGCCTTAATTGTAATTTTCTTCTTAGGATCAATGACATTCTCTGAAAACCCCAATGCAAGGATTAGTTTTAATGTACAGATATTTAAACCCGCCCCTCCATCTATTAGGACACGTTTTATTTTATGTTTATGGATGAAGGCTTCAATATGGAGGGATGCATTGTGTAGTTGGGTGATAGACATATCATCCTTTTCTATGAATGATAGAAAATGGGGTGTAGTTAGATGTCCCATCATGGCCTGAAATTGTTCTTGGGCTAGATTGGTTGGCACGGTAGTTTCCAAGAGAGCTTTTTCTAGGATGGCTTTGTGAGATGGGGAGAGACGCAAAAGCTCGAAAATGGATATATGTGCAAGTGTCTTTTGGAGTTGGTCAAGGATTTTATATCAGTTAGACGTGGAGGATGGTTTGGATGGAGCCCCATGGAGAGTAATAGTTCCATGACGAGTGATTACATTACAATCAAACTTATTGTTTATAGTGAACATATTTATGTGTGAATCACTTTTGGATATATTGGTAATGGTGTATTCATAGGATGCCTTTATGTAGTTAGCATTGTTACCACAATTATTGTTTTGATTAGAGGATCCTCCCTTCTCATAGTTAGGGAGAGGATTTTTGAATGCCATGTGCTCATCATTGGGAATATGCCCATCAATTGATATTACCTTTTGATCAATCAAGTCTTGGATGGTATTCTTTAGTTATTGACAATCATTAGTTTTGTGACCCTTGCTTCTACGAAATTCACAAAATTCCAACTCTTTCCACCAAGAAGGTTTAAATTGAGGTTCATAATCTTGCACCATTGGAAGTGTTATGAGGTTGTTTTATATAAGCTTCCTTAGGGAAAATTCAAGTGATTCCCCTAGTGGTGTGAACTTTCTATGAGGAGGAAAGTTTGTGGGTCTTGGATCATTGTTTTGAGGTTTGTTTGATGGTGTGTTATTGTGTGGATTTGATAGATTAAAGATTGGTTATTTTGGTACCACATGTTTAGCATCAACAACTCCATCGGTTACAATATTTTTGTTCTTTGTCTAGAACCTCAATTTGTCTATGTTATTACTTGAACTAGGGCTATCCTTATAGACTTTGATTTGTCCCTTAGCTATCAAGGCTTTCTCAGTGAGTAATCTAATTTCAATGACCTTACTAAAGGAAGTAGGACATTGTATTTGTATTTGAAAGCTCAAGTTAGTGTTTAAGTTGTTGACAAACAACTCAATCATTTGTTTCTCTAGGATATGGTATGGACACTTGCTAGCAAGTTGTCTCCATCTTTGTAAAAAGGAGGTAAAGGATTCTCCACCCTTTTGTTTGTTGTTACAAAGGTCCAACATTAAAAGTTCATGTTCAATGTTGTATGAGAAGTGGGTCACAAACTTATCCACTAGTTCATTAAAAGTTCAAATGCTGAGAGGTAGACGGGAGAACGATTCCATTGCTTGTCCTCCTCAGTTGCGTGGAAATAGTCACATAAGGCATGTTTCATTGTGGGCAACTTCTAAGGATACATCGCTAAATTCCCTTATGTGGTCATGCGGGTCACCTTTTCCTCTATATTTATCAAATTTTGGGACCTCAAATCTTGAGGGGAAAGGTATCATAACCAAACTTTTGTCAAAAGGATACAGTGAGATATCCTCAAGTGAGTAGTGCTTTGTGGATGTTTATGTTTGAAGGTCCACAAATTGTTGTTGTAAGGATTAGATTTGTAGTGATAGTGTGTCTAATGGGTTTGACATATCCTTAGCCTTGTCATGTTTGGGAGTATCGATGTCATTAGATGGGGTTGCTTCTCTTAGTTTGGAGGTGTCAAAATCAAAGGGTAGTTTAGCTCCTTGTTGTGCTAGCATAAGAAAATACTTTTGGGGATCCATGTTTATGACCTTATCCATCATTCTTTGGAATTTAGGATCTTGCAAAGCACTAACAAGTTCTTCATGTGGGATTTCTTCCTCTTCATCACTAGAAGAATAGGCGTGAACACTGTGGTTTGATGTATCCATTTATTTTCTTCTCTTGGTTTGGGACCTAGTTTCAACCATAAAATTTTGGAAATGAATGGAGTTGAATGTGATACTTGTGGATTTTGGTGATGTTTTTGGTAAGATGTGGTTGAGGTATAATTGATTGGGTGATAAGATTTTCTAAGGTTTTCTCTTGATCTATTTGTTCAAACAAAATGGTCTTGAGCTATGATGGTATAGCTATCAAAGTGTTGATATAAAGGAAGTCAAAATAGGGATAATTGGTAACCGCTATTGATGTAGATGAGACCTTTATCAAGATGCTCTAGTGTAGCTTCAAGGTAGAGGATGATTGATCCTGAAAGGAAACTAACTAGGTTGTTTGATTTAGAGGATCTCAATAATACCTTAATGGAAATCCTAGTTTGTGATTGCTCTTTGAATGACTAGAGATGGTGTGCAAGTGAGATTTTTGCAAATGGGTACGAGATGAGTTTGTATGGTTTAATTAATTTCACCAATTGATTCTAGGCTAAAATGGGTATCTGAAACTGGTCTGATTTTTTTCTCAACACCTTGGGAAATGCTCTCTATTTTGAATGCACAGGTTTAAATGCGCTAGACTGTTGACTAAATGCGTTGTTTTGTATGCAAAAATTTGTTGTTTAAATAAGCGGCTCTATTGTTTAAATGCATAGAAATTTGTATGCGCACATCAAGAATGTTCAAAAGCATAGAAGAATGGCTTATATGTGCAATAGAAATTGAATGCACGGAAAGATGAGTCAGATGTGCAATAATGATGTTCAAATGCACAGTTTTATGTTTTTACAGTGTCTGATCAATTTTTGTTTGTTTGAGGCACATTTTTCTATGCAACCTAAGTGCTTTTGCTGATGATTTATATATTTTAGTTTGTTGGAAGAAAACACATCAGAGAAGAAGATCTCATGGTTTTGTTATACAAGTTTTTGATAAACATTTTACAAACAAGTACAATTCCTATGGTTGGAAAGGACAATATTTATTGAATCCCAACTTGGATTTCTCTAGCCACTTAAATCAAGGTGGATAGTTAGAAACTTGGTAGGACTAGCCCACCTTTCTCGGCACTCACTTCTCTGGCATACCAAGTTCCAATTCTTCTGAAGAGTTGAATTTTTTGTCTCTACACATGATTAGTGAAAATGTTGGCTGCTTCAGAGGTCCAACCTCCTGTGTCAACAAATAGAAGGATTTTGGCTTCTAAAAATAGTTGGTTCTTAGTAAGGGCATTTATTCATTTGGTTATACGTGCGTCGATTCACTCCGTTTAGGAGGCTTCCCAATCTGTAGATGTTAAGCTCTACAGGTTTCAATGCACCACAAGGGTACTAAGCGAAACATTCATCGGTATAACATAGCATGACCTATTATTTATGACTTTCATCACAAACACTTTTATTTATAGCAGATTGAATTAGATTGGCTTTAGCTTGTTACCACTCAAGATTGTACCACTTGGATGAAACACAATCCAAGGGTAGGCCTTTTCTAAAGGTTATACAAATGAAACGATGGGTTTGGCATTTTGGTCACCCAAGATGGGGAGAGCATATGCCTATCACCGTTTTACAAACACAGTAGACACTAGTTCATTAACCTTCTAGAGTTAATCTAAATGTGATTTAATCTACCAAGCACAAAATGACATGATAGCACAAAATGAAAAGGTAGTTGATTTTAACCTCATAGTTTGGGACTATGTGATCATTGTATTGAAGATTTTTATTAAGTTACTATCCCCTATTTATGCTAGATGTGGATTTGTAAATGCAAGATTTGAATGATAGATTTGTTCAATTTTAACCTCCTAGTTTGGGACTATTTGAAATTTGTATGCAAAGATGTAAGTTTACTCCTAATTAAAAACTAGATGAAGATTGTATGCAAGTTGTATGCAAAATGATATGATTAGTCCTCCTAATTGGAAACTAAATGAAGATTGTATGCAAGAATGTATTAGTCCTCCTCATTAGAAACTAGATGAAGATTGTTTGCAAGATGTAAGTTTACTTCTCCTAATTAAAAACTAGATGAAAATTGTATGCAAGATGTAACTAAAAATGTCTAAACCAGCTCTTAAACCTACAAGAACATTTTTTTAATAGCCTCCATTGATGATTGATAATACCTACAACACAAGTTAGCATCAAAATTTATCAAAAGACACCCTAAAAACTGACTTATTTCATATGCGTTGAAACTGACATCATATGCACAAAAAGATTAGTTATAGGCATAGGAATATAGATGCACATAAATAAGTTTCATATGCGCTGATAGAAGGTTTAATTGCATAGGTCTGTTATTTTCCTGACAAATCTGTAGAACTGGAAATTGAATGCGTCAAAACGACCTACCACAACTGCAACTTCACCAAAAACTCAAAATGGAAGTTAAAAATAGGGTAGTGGCCCCATGGTGGGTGCCAAAATATGATTGAAAATATGAACTACTGTAGAATCTACTTAAATATTCAATACTCCAATGAAAATAAGATAAATGCAATAAAACAAAGTTATACCTTGCGAACTGATCTACCTCATGTCTTCCATTGTTTCCTATCTCTTCAATGATCTTTGTGGATTATGATTGAGCTCTTAGAAGTAGACTTCCTTGCTATTTTAAGATGTCAAAGAGAGAATGTATTTTGTGGAGGATTATGTAATGTGAATGGTTTTTACAATTCAACACTAAGATGAATGATGGAGATTATGATATGAAGACATGGATGATGATTATGCGATGAGGATTATGAGATTACAATGCAAATGAGGGGAGCCAAAGGCACGCTTGATAGCTATGGTGGAATTCATACAACATAAGTTTGCAAAAGCTTGAGTTGTAAGAAAATGGAGGAATGAGAGGTGCTTTTATAGGCTTGAGAAGGCCAAGATCCAAGTGTCACAATCTCAATGGTGGAGAATGAGTGATATGAGGTGTACGGTGGAGATTTGATTAGTTGGGATGAGGGAGATAAAGGTGGAGATTGTTCCTCCTACGATGACAAGGTGGAGAGAAAGGTTTGAGCATGAGACCACTTGTCACAATTCTCTCAAAGACCAAAGAACATGGGTCAAAGAAGGAGTCCTTATTTGTAGGGAGATTGGAAGGAATCTGGGAACTAATGAGACATGTGTAGATCTAAGTCTCCTTTGACTAAGATGACATGGAGGAACCAAGTTCTTGAGAATAGGAATGGTTAGAGGATAAATAGGACATGTGGGTGAGAATAATTGCCTAATTAAATATTAAAAAATTTCAATTATGTGTGCAACATGATGAGGTGTATAGTGAGGTGGAAGTGATGTGGATTTATAGAATTAGTACTTTGAGATAGATGATTAATTAAATAATTTGGAATTACTTAATTAAGGACGATCTAAAGGAATTTAGATGATTTAATTAAATAAATTAATTTTTATTTAATTTTTGGAAGATTAAGATGAATGTGAATCAGATAAATAAATTAGTATATTTATTTATTGATAGAAGAATCATGATAATATAAATATGAAATATTTATTTAAAATTGATCTCAAGCCATTTTTAGGTGTATACAAGATTTATCCTTTAGCTTGGCGGGGATCAAACTATTGGAGTATTATGTCTTTTAGGCATAAGCTAAGAGATCTCCCCTAGACCTGAAACTCGATGTCTTCACAAAGTGTTATCTTTAGGGGTAGGCATCAGAATTATGGGGACTCCAATCCTTTGTAATAAGACATTGATAATTTTCAAAATTGGTTTTCTCACACTCCTGTGCGTCTCAAGTTAATGTTTTTTTCCAAAAATTTTAATTATAGAATGTACTAACTCTAATGGACCTAATGGGTACATGTAATGAGTTGAAGTGTTTTCTAATGAATGGTTTTGATGATTATTGTTAAATTCCAAAAATTATTTGTAGAATTTGTTCTACAAAGAGGATTGCTTCCAAAAGAAAAATCCAAAATAAGAGGCACAATATGCAACAAACACTTCATGTGCATTAAATATTTCATAAAGGAATAATTACATAGTTATACATTCACATTTGTCAAAATTAGACAAATCAGAAGAGAAAATAAAGTAATCTTATCTTATGTGATAATATTGAGAACTAATAAAGGAAAATTCTTTCCTAATTAACTCCCTAATTAACTTATGCTAATGTGTAAATATTAATTTACACGAACACAACCATAAGTGCAACTTAGGGAGATTACACACAAGATAAAAAGAAAGAAAGATGAGATGGGTCCTAGAAACAAGGCTTGATTGGATAACCATGTGCAAATAAAGAATGTGTCATAAAGTGGAGAAAAGATGAAAAACCCAGTGGGAGAAAACTGCTCTCCAAAAGAGAAAAAAACACAAACATGTACATCAGCATGTGATGGAATAAGGACTAACACTAAGACCCCCAAGAATTAAATCCATCACAAAAGTACAAACAATATTTCTCCCTTTTAGAAGAAACAAATCCACTGGTGAATGTAGAAGCCATTCCCACATCTTGGATGAATAGGGAATCCATATCCAAATGCATCATTCTAAATGCAACTCCAGTGACCTCATGCTAGGAAAAGATGTCTTCTCCAGAATAAAAATTGTTTGCCCAATAAAAGAAGTAGAACTAGGAGAGCATATGAAATGAATTGCATATGGAAACATAGAAGATGGTGGTGATGCAAATACACCTAAGATGACATTTAAGAAGATAGATAAACCCTCAAATGTGTCCTCCAAATCAGCAACACGAGACTCCAAAAACAAGGATGATATGTCTACAAGATAAGAGTCCCAATGTTGTGGATCTACAAGACTAAGATTGCTTTGCTACAAAAAATCACTAGAAGCTATGAATGTAACAACACTAGACTCTGATCCAGCAATAGGTGATGAAGCAGATGTAATCTCGACAAGATGAGAAGAGGGATTAAGAGATGTCTCCATGTCTAAACAATCAAGACTTGCCATTTACTCAAGCTCCTCTAAAGTATCATCATCAAAGGGTATATTATCTACATCATTAAGTGGAATGAGGCAATATACAGTAGCATGATTTGGAAATGGAGAGATATGTGGGTGCATAGGTACTCAAGGTCCGAAATAGCACACAAAGTGTCAATATCAACACTGGAACAAATCAATCCTACAACATGATCAACATTGTTACCCCAAATAGATTTCTTCTAAGGTGTATCTGGTTTAGGTATGAGCCCATAAAGATAAGGCAAGAGATTTAACTGCCTAAGATGTGTCAGGATGCCTTTTTGTCAAGACTCATAATTATCCTTTTTTAGATTGACTATAGAAGGATGAGTAGAAAAACATATGACACCTCCTCAAATGATTGAATCAAAGATCAAAATCCTGAATATAAATCAATGTTGATAAATGAAGCCCTTTAAAGAAAACATAACTTCTCTAGAAGCCAAAATGCCCAGAATATCAAACAAAAGTCATAAAACTAACAAACTAAATAAAATATACTTGGGATTTAATCTAGAAAAAATGCATAGATGTTTGTGTATAGATCACTATATCTTTCCAATGCTATTCATTTGCTAATTTTCAACCATGTACGACTGAGAATGAGCTTCACAAAGTTGGCCTTAGAGGAGAAAAGGTTGAAAACACTGCTCATAGCCTATAAACACTATTCACGGCCTACAAACATTATTCACAACTTACAAACATTATTCATAGCCTGAAAACACTCTTCATAGCTTCAAACATTGTTCACAGCCTAAAAATTTTGTTCACATGGTCGTACGACTTGCCAAAAAAAAGAAAATTTTACCTCTAAATCTCTGGTATCCAAAATGGATTAATTTTATACCAAAATAAAGGTTTTTAGGCCTTCTGGATGCAATGGTGAGGTCTATTTTGCACCAAAAATCATTAATACTGATCTCATGGCTAAAACCCTCTAAGCTTTGAGAAGCTAATAGATTTGGAGCTCTAATACAATGTTAGATTCCTAAAATCATCTGTAGTGTTTCTTCTACAAAGAGGATTGCTTCAAAAAGTAAAATCCAAAAATAAGAGGCACAATATGCAACCAATACTTCATCTACATTAAATTACTCACAAAGGAATAATTAAATAGTTACATTTGCATTTGGAAAAAATAGACAAAGCATAAAAGAAAATAAAGGAATCTTATCTTATGTCATAAGATTGACAACTAGTAAAGGAAAATGCTTTCCTAATTAACTCACTAATTAACTTATGCTAAATGTTTGAATATTTATTTACATGCATTTTTGTGAGTGCTCAATATATTTAGATGCCTTCTCATTCTAGGATCTTCAAATGCACCTCAAAGTCAATGACCAAAGTGTAATGGTGAAATCTACAAATCCATGTCATTTCCCATTTAGTTTTTTGTGTATTTTGAGGAAAGGTTTCTGATATATAGACATACTAAAAAATGGTGTAATTTTGTGCAAAGTTGGTTTCCTTTCCCTATGTTATGAACCTACCCATTACACATATACCTATTGATTTATCCCTTATACCCATACATTCACCCTATCTACTTATTTATTACACTCATGCATGCACATGATAACTATTATGATTTAGCCCCTTTAATGTTTTGAGACTAATTTGTATTGTGATGTGATCCTTATAAAATGTGTTGCTATGTCTTTATATGGCATTGAATGAATTTATTTTAACAAATAATAGAATCAATAAATTATTTGTCATTCACACACTTCAATTGGTGCACTAAAAGAAATCTAGCTCTTCATAGTCATTTGTAGGAGCATTTGCACGACTAAGGATTAATGTTTTCAATTATTCATATGCATTTTGATGGTTGAACTAAGAGAATGTGTCTCTTTGTGACATATCAGATGACCCACAAAGGTAATTATAAAAGCCATGAGTCCATAGATATTGTTAGTGTATACCTTTAATCTATAGGCGTACACTTTTGTATTTAAGCTTACATAGGCGTATGACACATGTTCATTTGAACTTGTCAAAGTAGTTGGCACTGTTTTGAGAGATGTCGACTTGCATCGACACCTCATGCTATGTTTGTGGGAGGTTACTCACCACAATTCCATGTAGAGGAGTCCTATCCTCTTTTCATGGAGATTTGGGTACCTCACAACTCTATTTATACTCGCCTTGTTTGTTAATACAAATTGGTCGATTCCATTGCAATTCGTGTGCTTGTTATTCTATTCCATGGTCTTGGGTTTCTACATATATTAGGCAGCATAGAGGAAGTTAAGATGTATCAAGCAAAATAAAGGTGCTTGTTATTCTATTCCATGGTCTTGGGTTTCTACATATATTAGGCAGCATAGAGGAAGTTAAGATGTATCAAGCAAAATAAAGAAAATTAGTATGTAGATCCCCTAACTGGCCCTTACATAATAACAATAACAATAGAATATTATAATTTCAAGGTGATTACTAATCTATTACTCTCTATTCTTAATCCCAAGGCACATGAAATCTAAATTCATATGAAATCGAGTGTATCAATTAACTAAGCAACTTGGAAGTGATATAGGGACTCAAACCTAGGACCTTCCATTCGCTGCTGGAGTGCTCCACCACTGAGCTATTGGCCCCTCTTGGACCAGTCCATCCTCAGTCGGGTGTGGCTTATTTCCAACACCAACACCTATTTCTGCAGAAATTCTAAATTCTTGACTACAGAACACAATGAATGTGAAATATTCCGTGTATGAACAAATTTCTGCAGAAAATTCTTGACTCGGTGCATGCATGCGATGACTTCTGCAGAAATTCTTCACTGTCAAATCGTATGGAATGGAATAGAACAAGCTAAATATTCGAATGGCCAATCTAATTATCTAAACGTGCCGTGCCCGTTATAGAATTTTAAAATTGAAGCACGTTGTGGACCCAACATCTCACTTTCTCTGGAATGTCCAAAGAAAATGTTATAGTTTAAATCAGGCTTTCCCTTTTTAGTTAATAAAAATATGGTAATATAACAGAATAAAATTCAAATCCCCAACAAAATTAACACGGTTCCTCTCCATGGGCAAGTTGAATAAAAAATAATTTGGTAGAGCTCTGTTTCCGTTTTGAATAATTTGGTAGACTATGGAATTATATGGACCCACAATAATCAAGTAAACATATTCTAGAGAAACAGGTGGGGCAGGGCTTGGTTCTATCCCCCACCTAATCAATTCCATTGCTTTGACCACGTTTAAGCTCTTCCCTAGCACTCAATCCGTATCATGTATAATTAGGGTTTAAATATACGACTGCCTCCGGTTTCAGATTATTTGAGGCACATTATGGCAACAAAAAAATTTACAAGGTGCGCAAGCTGCAAGTGGCAGCGAAAAAAATGTTCAGAGTCGTGTTTAATGGCTCCTCATTTTCCATCCTCTGATCCAGACAAATTTGAAACAGTCCATAGAGTTTTTGGAACCAGTCATGTACTGAAAACGCTTCAAATAATTCATTCATACACCATTTCAGTTTTGTTTTCTTTTGGTGTCTCTCAATCACGCAGTGAAACTCATGTGGTTCTTATGTTGAGTTGGTTTAGAATTTGGAAGAAAATGAAAGGGCGGCTGCAGTAAATAGTATGGTGTATGAAGCAAATGCCAGATTGGAGGATCCTGTGTATGCGTGTGCAAGTGCAGTTTATCAACTGCAGAAGCACATTTCTGAGCTGGAATCACAGTTGGCAACCACGCAGGCAGAAGCTGCGATAATGAGCAGGAAGCGAGATGAGCTGGCATCAATCGTTAGCGGTGAATCTCATGTTTTGCATCCAACACAACAAAATGATGATTTGTTATTAGAAGACATGGATGAGTTATGGGAGCCTCTGTGGAACTGGAATGTATAAATTCAACCCTAATTTACTGTGGTTTCTATTTATTGAATCAATTTGCCTTTACATTACAATTTAGCAATCTTGGGTGATTAAATTCAAATAATATGACGCTGTTCCAAGTTGATTGTGGAAATGTATTTCAGTTTCGTGCTTTAAGAATTATAATGTATCCAATTTTATCACCATAGGTAGACAATTATGAATAGTCTTATATAAAAGGAATCACATGGTATATTGCTACGAAACAATGAATAAATTGGTTTTGTTTACAAGGATGAAGATATAAGATCGATAAACAGCCAGGTCGACAATAATATAAGTTACATGTCTTTTAAGTATGTTATGTGGGTTTGTGGATTGGCTTCTTAAGAATAGGGTTTTAACACATATTCCATTGAAACAGAATTTCAAACAATTTCATTACACCCAAACACATGGTTAACAAATGTTATAATATACTGAGATGACTTAATGTATGTAAAATCACCATTCTTTTTTAGATTTTATATGAAGCCCAATAAAATGGTAACGGTGGTTTACTGATTAGAAAGTAAGTAAATATATCAAAGTCTCAATTTGTTTTAATGGAAGAGAAGGTAGGGATCCATTATATAGAAGTTTAAATTATAGGTGAACATTATTACATACAATTATATTCACCTATATCTTATCAATCTTACTTATTACATGTATGAAGACAAAAATCTAAATAAGTCAATAAGTCAATAGGTGTTATTGTTGTCATTCTCCCCCACAATGATTATTTGAAAGAACTTGAAGTAGATCTTGAAGCATATGGAACCTTTCATGAGCTAGAGGCTTTGTGTGGATATGTTTATCTAATCCTCTATACTACAATATACATTCTCAATCAATCCATGTTGACCAAATTCTTTGATGTATTGATGTTGAATCTCAATATGCTTGGTCCTAATATGTGTAGTGTTGTAAAATGTGCACACTAGCATTTTACGCTCAGTTTACCCCCTGGTTGGACCTCTTTTGTTGCCTTTGTTAATCAAGACCTATTTTAACACCTTTTAGAGCTTAAAACAATGAAAATCTTGACCCCAATAAATAAACCCGACATAATCAACTTAGGACTGGACTAAGCCTGCTAAATTGGACACTTTCCAGAGTCTGTGGGATAAAGGTCTAGGGCGCCCAAGCACTTTGGTCCCACTTAGGAATTTTAGCAACACTTTGTGGTGTCGGCTTGGGACACTCCTTTGGTTTGTATTTGTCAGACTAATTAAGTTTTATTTATCGTGAGTGAGTGTGAGTGCATATTTAAATGAGTGTTGTAGTTTGAATTTTACACCTAGATGACCACGAGCTTATGACAAGGAATTATCTTGTGATATTGTGTTCTATGTTAAAGTATTGTTCATTCTTGGAGCATTATCTACTTGGACATGCCATTGACATTTGTTTGCAGGATTTCAAGCAAGTTTGAAGCCCTCTGTATCACGGTGTCGGATCTTTAGTCATCTTCATCAACTACTTGGTCATCTCTTTTGTGGTTATTTTCAACATTATAATTCATTATTCATCATATTATTGTAGATCTGGCCTCTACTCTCCTAAGACACGTACTCTTGGATCTAACCATCGTTGTAGTTGAGTTGGGAACACCAACACGGAGTATGACAGAGGCAAGCCCTTAAACACAACACAACCTTTTCCTCTTTCTTTGTGTGTAGGTCAGAGAAACAGGTTTTGGGAGCTAATTTTCAAAGGCAGAGTAGACAGCTATAGGTTTGGTGACATCTGAGTTTCTACTAAACCCTAGAAAAGGCCTAGGGTGACCAAGCATCGTGGTCCTGGGTGTTTCTACTACAAAATCTAAGTTCTAAATCCTTCTCTGATCTCCATTGTGCTTTTAGTTTTGTAGGATATGTCTCCATCTGTTAGTCATAGTTTGTTTTTCATCTTTTGGGGGTTGATCACTAGTCTTAGCTTATTTGCTTGACTTTGGTTGAAATTGGTCGATCCATCTATATACAACAAAAGGTAAGAACCCTAATAGTTTGACTCTCTGTCTTGGGTAGAAGCCAAGCTTAGTTTGTGCCTGAATGTTTGTAGAAGAGGGTTTTGACCTAGTTTAACTCGTTAGGCTAGATCACTCTTTTCTACACTACATTTTGGTGAACCCATCTTTTCTTGCACTTTGCATCCTTCTTCTCTTAGATATGAGTTGTTTATCACTCTATATTTATTGGAAGTGGTTTCATTAATTATTTTGCATTCACACATAGTTAAATTTTGCATAGTTTAAAAATAAGGGTTTTTCAAAACCTTGCATTTATAGAAAATCTTGCTAGTTTTGACCCAGGGTTTATAGATTTGAAGGTTGTTTAGATCTTATTGCATTGGTTAGTTTGATTGGAGCATTTGCACCTTTTGTACCTTATCATTATTGCTAATCAAAACATTTTACATCCTTGCATTTGAAAATTGGAAAAGAAAATATTGCATCCTAGACTTGAAAATTGCATAGTTGTCAATTTGTTGCATTTGGAAAAGATAGATGATCATAGCATCATATCATTTTCTGATTTTTGCATCAGATCTAATTGGAATTATATTATTTTATCATTTCACATTATTGCATTGTGCATTTGAAACATCTTCATTGCTAGAAATTGTCAAAAAAGTGCATCTTTGTGAAACCTATATTCTAGGGTTTATGAAAAATAGTTTAATCTCAGATTTTTCTGCTGTCATTTGCATTCCAAATCTAATTTTTTATTGTTGTACAACATTACACTTGTCATCTTGCATTAAATTTGGAAGATAGAAACAATTTTGAATTGTGGCATTTTATAAAAAGCATTGAAATTTGTGTTTGAATTTAGCATTAACATTTTTTATATTCAAGTGGCTTTGAGTAGAATTGGATTTGGTCAAGGGATATTATTGCTTCAATTAGAAATAAACTCAAACCCTTCTTTTTCTTCCTTCATTTCTTCTATTGGTGCATCTTGTGTGTTACTAAAGCTTGTAGATGATTTATGAGCTTTTTAACTCAGTGCCCTAATTCTAATATTCTTGTGTGAAGAAATTGGTGAGTTATGGGTTCGAATGCTATGCATAATGATGAAACCAATACATTAGAACCCCTACTTCCTAGTCTTATCACACAAGAAGATCCATCAATTCTTCCTAGCAACCCTACTTCGCACCTTCCTAAAGTATCAAACTTACATGAATCCATCAACATTGATGACCTTGTGGCTCATGTTCCTGAATCACAAATTCAAATATTAGACATGGAGTTGGCTAATTTTCAGCAAATTGTGAGCATAGAACACATAGCTGAGGAGGTTGTCCCTATTGTTGAGAGTCTACGAAGTCTCTTTCTTGAAGGTCAAGAAGGATTGGAAGTCTTGCATGGAGTTGTGCATATAGTGCATAACAATATTCTATCTACATCTGGTTGCGATGAAATCATCACTAATGTCACTTCTTCTAATCAAATAGGGACTCAACTATTGGCACCCATATCTGCACTCCATATTCCTACTTATACATCTACCATTCTCACCACCACTACATAGCCGAGTAACAATGCTACCACATGTGTTGGGTTATCCACTAGGAATCATGTTCATCATTATAGTAATGTTCCATATAGGTACATAAATACAACTCTGAATGTTGGTCCACCTACATCTAAACCACCCTATCACATTTTAAAAGGCTACTCATATACCATCACCTAGTCCTTCATTCAAATCTTTACCTGATTCTGCTTTTGACCCCATCATAAACCAATTGTTGAAGAATATGACATCCATCCAACAATAATTGGCTAACATGAGTAATAGTCCATCGAAGCCTAGTATGACAACACATTATATCCATAGCCCTTTATCCTATTCCATCCTAAGAACTCCTATGCCCAAGAAGTTTGAGACTCCTCTCTTTGAAAAATATAATGTGAAGGGAGACCCTAACAACCTTGTGACAGTTTTTACTGCTATGTTTAGTGATTTCTTCTTTCAGAATGTGATCTTAGCAAAACTCTTTCCTAGGTCAGTCAAGGACATGGCCTTGGATTGGTTTTGATCGCTACCTCCTAATTCTATAACTTTTTTCACATAATTAGTTAACAAGTTCCTTGAGCATTTTCAAGCAAACATTGGACCACAAGTCTCATTGACAAACTTGGTTCATTACAAACAAGGAACGAAAGAAAAAAATATAATATTTTATGGGTTGTAATCAAGCCCTCTTCTCACAATTCCAATATTCTGTTTTAGATGCTGATGAACAAAGAATATTTATTGGAAACTTACAACCTTACATCCGTGATAAGATATTATTGATTCAATATGATTCATTCACTCATCTCTGCATGGTTCTTCTTAATTATCAACTTTCGATTAGTTAGTATGAGCATAATCCGTCATTGTCTCCAGTTGGTCAATCAAAGCCTCTCATAATCATTCTTTCAAAATACAAAACAAAAACATCATCAATCTATGCATGAAATTTTAGTGAACAACATAAGAAAATATGTGGTGGCGGCATCATCCCCTACTTCCACCCCTTACAAGTAGAAAGCAATAACAAGAAACTTCACACCATTATCAAAATCTCTCTATGCCATCATGACACAACTTTTACAAAACAATCTCATCAAGCTTCCACCCATTAAACCTCTCGTTCCAAGCAAGATGAAATCATCTTCCTTTGATGTGAAGGCATTTTGCCAATTTTACTACTTCATTGGCCATGACATTGAAAGATGCATGCATCTTAAAAATGAAGTTCAAGACTTCATCGATTCCAATGTCATCCAGGTTTCTGGTTTGAATTACAAAGGGAAGAGAATCATGGTTGCTAATCAAAATCTTCAAATATGCATTGATCCTTTACCTCATCATAAATCTATTGCTATGAATATATCTCAAGAAAAATATTATGAAGATATTTGCATGGTGGATGCTCTCCCTCATAAAGAGTGAGAGAAATCAGAACTTGCAATATCTTTTACCCCACATGATGCTACTATTGAAGCTCTTAAGGGACCTCTTTACATTACCATTCAAATCAATGATAAACCTATTCAGGGTGCTATGATAGATCCTATATGCATGGTAAATGTAGTAACTGATAATTTTCTCTACAGGCATGGTTTACATTGAGATACCTACAATGTATCAGAGATGGCTATTAGAGCACATGATGGGTCTATCCTTCAAAATCTTGGTGCCTTAAGTCTTGAAGTTAAGGTTGGGCCAAGAGCTTTGGGTGTTAATTTTGTCATCATTCCTACATCAGACCTATTTCGTGTGAAGTTGGGCTGCCCATGGCTCCGCTTCATGATGGTGGTCCCCTCTATGGTTCACAAGTGCTTAAAGTTTCCATTTGAGGGACGTGTCCATGATGTACATCACAGTGAATACCGATCCATTGTTCGTAATGGACACTTTACACTTGACTACTTCTGGCCACAACCAATTGGAGTCACTCAAGTTAGAGAGGATTTATTCTTCTTATCATATCAAAATTTAAAGAAAAGTAAATAACAGTGTTATCACTTAGTAATATTCCTCTTGATGATGTCCTCGAACCTCCTCAGTCTTTTGAGCCTATGGTGGTAGTTCCCTTTGGCCCACAGGTGGCGAATGAAGTTAAGCCCAAATCAAGCTTCCCCATCTCTGAGCATCTAGTAGATATGCTAAGGTTCCCCCTGTGTCATCCCTTCAAGGACAACAAGGCAACCTTCGTGCACAAAATAGACCTCCCCACAATCATAATATAACTTTTGTACCACCTGCCTCTATGGGGACTAGTGGAAATAAATCGACTACATGTGTGCTATTTCCTAATGTTCCTCAACCACTTAAGGATACTCATGTACTTCCACCTATTTCACAATGGGAGAAGGAACAACATCCCACATTTAGGAACCCTTCCCCAATAGTCTCCCAGCCTTCAGTGGTTCCTCATGTTTCTTCTAATGTTCTTGAAGCAAAAGAAGAAAAGGAACCCATGTTGGAAGATACTACGGTCCCCTTAACAAACATCATGAATAAAACTAAGAGAAATAAGATTGTGAGAGAAAGAAATAAGTGTCATTGTGTTGTGGCTTGCATTGTTGTAGGAGAGGAGAATCTCCATCCTTGCAAGTGTTTATCATCGACGAATGCGAAAGAGACATCTACTACTGTTCTGTCTCCTATAAAGAAAGGTGAAGCTTCACAAACTTCTATGGAACCTATTGTACTACATTCTTATAGCGAATCTGAAGATAATACAAGTATGGCTCTTGTTCCTTATATGTCATGTGCTATAGTTCCTCTTGCATCTTGTCCACATTCCCAAATTGGTGATGAGCAAGATTCAAAGGAGGAGGATTTTCTTAATTTGACTCGCAAGTGAGGTACCACTTTTTTATTATGTTATGAGTGCATGTGATTGTTTTCTCCCATGATATGTTTCTTGGTATATTACTTATGCTATTGTTGTTGTTGTTAATCTCTCTTTGGATGACCCTTGATTCCCTTCTAGGTGCAAGGATACAAAGGGACTAAAATCTATTGTGATATTCTCTCTATTTGTATCATTGAATTCTTCTATATGTCATGATTTTCATTATTTTTGTGTCCTTCGAGGATGATGCAAAGTGTGGGATTCTTTGACATTTTCCCTTGTTGACCCACATGAATTTTATTTTTTATTTCATGCGATACTTCTGCCTTTGTCTCCAAAGTTTTACCAACTGGTGGATGATGATAGTTCCAAATATTTATAGTCTTGAGAATTCTCCTATTATACAACCATTCCTATATTGACACTAGTTAAGTAGATCCCTTTGTGTTATCTCTTTTTGTTTTTATGTTTGATTTATGTGGAAACTTGTTGCTATGCTCAACGTCATACCATGAATACACAAGCCATTATGTATCATGTCCATAGCATCACCTTGGTTCACCTTTTGTGGGGGCGACCCCTTTGTGCGATCTAGTTTTTTGAAATGCATATCTTATGGGCATGTGCTTTCGGAAAGCTCTTGTGCCTATCTTGTGGTTTATTCTACCCTAAAGCAATTTCTCCCTAATATGAGTTAGCAATCACTTCAATGTGGGGGCATACATTGTGCTATGCTCTCTTTTTAGTCACATACTTGTTTATTGGCATGGAACTCAACTAGTGATTTGGTAGTCATCACTAGCTTGTGATGTTTACTCTTTGGTCCATGAGCCACCTAGTGCAACAAAGTTTGCTAGCCCATGTGCTTCATGCAACTTATCGTGGTCACCTAGTAATTCAACGGTCCTTACTAGCATGTGATCCATAGAGGCATCTCTTTTCAAATGACCCCTAGTGGTAGAGCAAGCTAACATTAGAGTCATGTGCCTTGTGTGTTTGTTCTATGTTTATTTAATGTTTTAACTTGTATTCCTTAATGATTATGTATGTTTTATGTGTCTTTATCATGTTTCCCATGTGTTTTCTATGTATTCTTTGTGTCTTATGTGTATGCTTCATGTTAAGTGTGTATGCATTATGTATTGTGTCCCCTCTATGTGTATTCCTATGTATGCTCTTTAGTACTCCATGTATGTGTGAGTTATATTACAATGTCTTATATGTTCGGAATATCTCTTTGCTTATGTGTTTGTGACCTTAGGATCCTAAGCTTGGGGGCTACTTGTAGTCCACAACTTGGTGGAATTATTTGGTCTTCTATGTTTGTGGGTTTTGTCCATCCCTTAGTATGAGTTCAAACGTAAGTTCATACCCACACTAAAGTGGGGGCCAAATGTAGAGTCATAAAATGTGCACACTAGAATTTTACACTTAGTTTACCTCCTAGTTGGACCTATTTTAACACCTTTTTGTGCTTAAAGCAATGAAAATCTTGATCTTGATAAATAAAGGTTTGACATAATAAACATAGGATTGGACTAAGCTCTCTAAATTGGACACTTTCTGGAGTCTGTGGGCTAAAGGTCTAGGGAATCAAAGCACTCTAGTCCCACATGGGAATTTTAGCCCAACTTTATTTTATTAGCTTGGGACACTCCTTTGGTTTGCATTTTTGGGGCTAATTATGTTTTCTCTGTCAGTGTGAGTGGGAGTGTATATTTAAATGAGTGTTGTAGTTCATTTTACACCTAGATGACCACGAGGTTATGAGAAGGAATTATCTTGTGATATTATATTCTATGCTTAAGTGTTCTTCATGCTTGGAGTGTTATATGTACTTCGACATGCCATTGAAATTTGTTTGGAGGCTTTGAAGGAAGTTTGAAGCCCTCTTCATCACTCTCCTTTATTGTTGTAGGATCTTGAGTCATCTTCATCAACTAAGGCCATCTCTTTTGTGGTTATTATCATCATTATCATTCATTATTCATCATATTGTTATAGATCTAGCCTCTGCCCTCCTAGGGAATGCACTCTTGGATCTAATCATCAATGTAGTTGAGGTGGGAACACCAACATGGGGTATGACTGTGGCAGGCCCTTAAACACAACACACCCTTTTCCTCTTTCTTTGTGTGTAGGTTAGAGAAATAGGTTTTGGGAGCTGATTGCCAAAGGTAGAGTAGATAGGTATAGGTCTGGTAACATCTGATTTTCTACTAAACCCTAGAAAAGGCCTAGGGCACCTAAGTACCATGTGCCTAGGTGTTTCAGCTAAAAAAATCTAGGCTCTGAATCCTTCTCTGATCTCTATTGTGCTTTTTTTTTGGGGGATCCGTCTCCATCTGTTAGTTATAGTCTATTCTCCATCTTCTATGGTTTGATCACTAGTCTTAGCTTGTTTGCTTAACTTTGGTTGAACTTGTTCTATCCATCTATATACAACAAAAGGGTAGAACCCCTATATTTTGGCTCTCCTTCTTGGGTAAAAGCCAAGCTCAATTTGTCCATGAGCCACCTAGTGCAATGAAGTTGGCTAGCCCATGTGCTTCATGTGACTTATCATGGTCACCTAGTAATTCAACGGTCCTTACTAGCATGTGATCCATGGAGGCACTTCTTTTCACATGGCCCCTAGTGACAGAGAAAGCTAACGTTAGAGTCATGTGCCTTGTGTGTTTGTTCTATGTTTGTTTAATGTTTTAACTTGTATTCCTTAATGATTATGTATGTTTTGTGTTTCTTTATCATGTTTTCCATGTGTCTTCTATGTATTCTTTGTGTCTTATGTGTATGCTTCATGTTAAGTGTGTATGCATTGTGTATTGTGTGTCTTCCATGTGTATTCCTATGTCTGCTCTTTAGTACTCGATGTATATGTGAGTTATATTACAATGTAGATTATGTGTTCAGAATATCTCTTTTCTTATGTGTTTGTGATCTTAAGATCCTAAGCTTGGGGACTACTTGTAGTCCACAACTTGGTGGAATTATTTGGTCTTCTATGTTTGTGTGTTTTGTTCATCCTTTAGTATGAGTTTGAACGTAAGTTCATACCCACACTAAAGTGGGGGCTAAATGTAGCATCATAAAATATGCACACTAGCATTTTGCACTTAACTTACCTCCTGGTTGGACCTATTTTAACACCTTTTTGAGCTTAAAGCAATGAAAATCTTGATCTCGATAAATAAACCTGACATGTAATAAACTTAGGATTGGACTAAGCCTGCTAAAATGGACACTTTCCAAAGTCTGTGGGCTAAAAGTCCAATGCTCCCAAGCACTCTAGTCCCACATGGGAATTTTAGCCCAACTTTGTGGTATTGGCTTGGGACACTCCTTTGGTTTGTATTTGTTGGCTTAATTAAATTTTATTTGTCATGAGTGAGTGGGAGTGTATATTTAAATGAGTGTTGTAGTTCATTTTACACCTAGATGACCACGAGGTTATGAGAAGGAATTATCTTGTGATAATGTGTTCTATGCTTAAGTGTTCTTTATGCTTGGAGTGTTATCTACTTCAACATGCCATTGAAATTTGTTTGCAGGCTTTGAAGGAAGTTTGAATCCCTCTTCATCACTCAACTTTGTTGTTGTAGGATCTTGAGTCATCTTCATCAACTAAGGCCATCTCTTTTGTGGTTATTACCATCATTATCATTCATTATTCATCATATTGTTGTAGATCTGGCCTCTTCCCTCCTAGGAAACACACTCTTGGATCTAATCATCAGTGTATTTGAGGTGGGAACACCAACACAGGGTATGATTGGGGCAAGCCCTTAAAGACAACACAACCTTTTCCTCTTTCTTTGTGTGCAAATTAGAGAAACAAGTTTTGGGAGTCGATTTCCAAAGGCAGAGCAGACAAGTATAGGTTTGTTAACATTTGATTTTCTACTAAACCCTAGAAAAGGCCTAGGGTACCCAAGTAACATGTTCTTGGGTGTTTCAGCTAAAAAATCTAGGTTCTAAATCCTTCTCTGAGCTCTGTTGTGCTTTTGGTTTTCCAGGATCTGTCTCCATGTGTTAGTTATAGTCTATTCTACATCTTCTAGGGTTTGATCACTAGTCTTAGCTTGTTTTCTTGACTTTGGTTGAACTTGTTCGATCCATCTATATACAACAAAATGGTAGAATGGCTATAGTTTGGCTCTCCTTCTTGGGTAAAAGCCAGGCTCGGTTTGTGCCCTAATATTTGTAGAAGAAGTTTTTGACCTAGTTTAACTCCTTAGGCTAGATCACTCTTTTCTACACTACAATATGAAACACTAGATTCATCATTATTTAGATGACTTTTTGTTTTCTCATTACAAAAATTTAGGTTAAACTCTTTTTCTACTATAAATCCTCTAATAGTTGTCTCAACCATATTGTATGGCAACCTGTTGATGTTGCAACTTTGTACTCTTCTTGTATTATAGAATGTGATACAATTGGTTGTTTCATGAAATCCAAGAGAATATAACAAAACCAAGACTAAAAAGTGTAAAAAGAAGTAGACATTTGGTCTTTTGTCAAACTTGTACAATATGAATCTATATAGCCAATCAACCTATTATCCTACGAATGTTGAATTTGAGACCATAACTTAATGTCCTTCTGACATACTTGAGAATTCTCTTAGTTACATTTCAATGTGTTTCCTTAGGTTTTAACATGAATCTAGATACCATGCTTATTATATATGTGATATCTAGTTGGGTAGCAGTTAAGTAGATAAAATTTCTAATCATCTACATCAAGTTGCTAATAAACTATCTATATAAAATGGGGTATACTAGATTTAATACATCCCAAACAAACAACTTCAAGTCCAACTTCAATGGGTAATGTAACTAGTTTCTAACCTCTCATCTAAAATTTTTGTAGGATATTTAAAACATACTTTTTCCTAGACATGAATATTCTATCTTTATTTTACCATACTTCTATACAAATAAAATAGTACATCTATCCCAAATCTATCATGTAAAATTATACAATTATAGCTACTATATACTCTATAAATAAACCTAAATTATTCCCAATCTAGATAATATCATCCACATAGAGAACTAAAATAAGAATATCATTAGCTTACCTCATGATATTAAGATTGGAATTTGATTATCCTTAAAAACCCTTTTTGTTGTCCAGGTATTAGTTTATCTTAGAATACCATGCTCTTGGCGCCTACTTAAGATCATACAATGCCTTCAACTTCTATGCACAATGTTGTTTAGAAGGTATTTCAAAGCTTCTATGTTGTGACACATATACCTTTTGATCAATATATTTCCATTTTATAAGCAATCCAACTATGTTGGAATGACAAAGCCAAAACTAATATGATAGTATCCATCTATGCTACAAGCACAATTGTTTTAATATAATCAATACTTTCATGTTTAATGTACCCTTTGGCTACCAATATAGCCTTATGCTTATCAATGCTTTCATAAAATTTGTACTTAGTTTTATGCACTCACCTTTTACCAACAACTTCATTACAAAGAGGTAATTGAACCAGATCTCATGTGTTAATCCTTTCAATTGTTTCTATCTCATTGTCCATTTCTTCAACTCACTCCTCCTATTCTTTATCTCACATTCAAAGTTTTGTGTCTCATTATTTTTAATTATTTGAATCAACAATGCATAATTCACATTGTGTATGATCTTATTCTCATTTTATAAGTATTTTAGTCCAACATAAGAGTTGATGGGTGATTTTTTTATAGTTCTTCTTTAATATTTATGATACTTTCATATACCCTCAATAGAATATTCAAGTTTTTTTTATTCTTTTTCTTCAACTTCATCAATCACTATTTATTTTTATGTCATTTTATTTTTTTTGGCGTATTCTACTTCTTCATTAAATATGACATCTTTACTTATCACCAACTTCTTTCATACTAGATCATACAACCTATATGCTTTATTTTCTCATTTCCAATAAAAATGTATTTTATGCCTTTATCATCCAACATAGATCGTTTTTCCTTTGGTATGTGTCCATATGTGACATATCCATATACCCTCAAATGATCAAACTTGGCTTAATTCTATACCATACATGTTTAAGAGGGATTCCATTAATCACTTTTGTAGGAATCCTATTTAAAAGATATAATGTTCTACATATTTCTTTTTCCCAAAAGTTTTTGTGTAGATTCTTTTGTTTCATCATTATCCTTGCCATTTCATCAACATTTCTATTCTTCTTTTTAACAACTCTATTTTATTTTGAAGTGTAGGAAGTAGTGAATTCTCTCTTGATTCCATGATTTCTATAAAATGTTCGAGAAACTGATTTGATTTGTACTGAAAGACTCTCTACTAACTAAACTTATCAATCTGATGTAACTACTACACTATCTTTCAACAAACCTCTTCTATTCTATAAATTTGTCAAACACTTCTATTTTTGTAGCCAAGTAATATGCCTAAGTTTTTGTTGAGTAATTATCAATGAAGGTTAGAAAATACTTAAATTTGTTCAAGGAAAAGGTTTCCATAAGACCACATAAATTTGTACAAATTATCTCAAGATGTTGTTTAGCTCTTTTGGATTAACCAACTGGAAAACTAGCTCTATGTTGTTTCCTAATAATACATTCTTCATACACTTTTTTTATATCTTCAATAGAATGTCCTTCAACCATATTTAATCTCTTAGAAAAATTAATTCAATATATTTAAAATAACTATATCTTTGGTACTATATTCTACTCTATTCATTTTACTAGTTCTTAATGCATAGTTTCGCTAAGTGAAATACAGAGGAAACACACCATCACATATAATCTATTCTCTTGCAAAAACAAATTTTCTTTTTAATTTTTCTATTAGTATACACTCCTCTTCATCAAAAGTCACTTTAGATTTTTTATAACATTTGTACAATAAACAATACATTCTTTTTAAGTATTGAAACCAATAGTGTTACATTAATATGCTTTACCTCCCCATATTTAGTTGTAACTACAATAGTACCCTTGGCTTTGGTTCTATGAGATTGACCGTTTCTAAATACTTACTATATAGTCTTATGCCTCTCATCCAATTTGGTGAATAAATTCTCATTAGATGTCATATGAAAGTAACATCTAAAGTAATATATCATACATTATTCTCACTTATATTTGTATTGAAATAAGAAATGATTATGTTTTTTTAATCTTCAACAATGTGATGAGCATTCCTTTTTTCTATTTCACTTTTGGTTACTAAACATTTGGTTCATATTGTCTAATTATATTGTAATGAATGCATTAGACATTCCTTTTATTCTTATCTCCCCAATTATTCCTACCTCTTCTTCTTTCTCTTCCTTTAAAATTGCTACTTCTACCCTCTAAAATTATTACATCTTTCTCTAAAATTGTTAGATTCACCTCCATATTCATTTTCTTTCTAGATTCACTTTAACTTAATTCTTGAAGAATCTATTTATTTACATTGTAGGATTGCTATATAGGAAATTATTTTTTTAGTTTTCTCATTAATTTTCCTCCTTTCTTCTGTAGTTAACAAAATTTTAGTCAATTCATCTATTTTCATAGTTGTGAGGTCTTTAGAAATTCATTTAAAAACCATACCATCAAACTTGGGAATCAAGCTTCTTAAAATTTTTCTTTATGACATGATTTTCAGCCACATCTTCACCTAAAACCTTCATTTCATTAAATAGACCTTCCACTTTTATTAAAAGTCACACAAATTTAGTGCTAGACATTTTTCACATTTCAAGATTTTCCTCAATGTTTGTAACATTGCAGTTTATGCACCTTGATATGCACTAATGAGTACTTATCATACTTTCTTATAAAGAGCATTTCCACTTGTCCTAAGAGATATTGCTTGATCAATTGTACCTTGAGCTATAAAAAAAAAAGCTTCATTATTTTTCTTTTCACATTTTCTTTATACTCTCTTTTTTGTTAATCCTTTAATGCATTAAATGCAATTAGATCTACTAGTTCCACATACTTTAGTTATAGAATTTCCCAAAAATTGTTTCATTTTAGTAGATTTTACATTTTATTGCAACAATAAGTAAAGTTCCATCATTAAATATGGTAATTAACTTGCTGAACATTACAATCCCTTACATATTTACCAGGAGAAAAGTGTCCACAACAAATGAAGATCAAAACAAATCCATAGAAGGATCCTTGCAAATGCATACTCCTAATTATTCTCAATGTAGTTAAGATCATCCACATAGAAAACTAAAATAAGAATATATTAGCTAACCTCTTCATAAAAAGATTGGAATGAGATTGACTGTTTAAAAAGCCTATTTAACATAGGTATGAGTCTATTTTGGAATACCATGCTCTTGATGCCTCTTTAAGACCATAAAATTCCTTCAACCCATAAAAATATTATTATTTGGAAGGTATTTAAAAACCTCTAGGTTGTTACATATATACTTCATTAATAAATCCATTGAAAAAACCACACTTTACATCCATTTGATAAACAATCTATCTCTACTAAGCTACCAAACACAAAACTAATTTGATAGTTGTTGATGCATAAATTTGTCAGTTTAATCCATCACAAACATGGGAAACCTAGAAGATGTGGGATTGATCTTTGGAGTAACCACCAGATTTTACAGAAGCTGGCTCTTCCTTTTAATGGGGTTTTGGGAAAAGGGTAGAAAAAATAAGATTACAGATACAATATAAAACTAACTTTCTAAGGCGATGTGTCAATGATATATCTTAATTCTACAATAAGAACAATGATTAAATCATAAAGATTTATGCTAAGTTAAAGAGCTACATGCATGATTAATAGAAGCAAAATGTATAACAGATTTCATGCAAGGGCTAAATTCAAAGATCTTGCAAAATGACGTAGCAAACATCACAGAATCCACATAACAGAGGTCTCTTCTCATTAATATTTCAAAAAAAGTATACAAGGCAAAGAATATGCATAGATACATAATGTTTCTACCTCTTGGAAGCAACTGCAAAGGCAAAATGCTATATCCTTAGTCAACAACACAAAATCCTCTATTACAAATATTTCTCCTAAATATCTCTCTATATCTTTCTCTATATATCATTCCCATATTACAAGTCTCTTATTTATAGCACAAAATGAAGCTCCAAACCTAGACAATAGTTGTGAATCCAACCGCCTACGAAAACAAAACTGGCATTTAACTGAAGATGTTGTTGAAGACCCATGCCTTGAAGATTTTCTTTAGACTCTAGATGCCTGCTTTAACTCTTCTCCTTATAACCGACACTCTAAGTCTTTAGATATACTAGATTCTCTTTCTCATTCTCTACATCCTTATTGGTCGGTAGGTGCATCAAATACTGTTGAAACAGGTGGCACCAGCCATGGGCTTCAAAAGACTCCAAAAATAATATATGTGGCATCATGGCACTCTCCCTGTGAGGCCCTTTTCAAATGCTTCCTTAAACATGCACCATACTAACACATGGTATCCTCCACCACTCCCAAACTTTACAAAAGACCTAACTCCTTTGTGAAACATAGCGGGCCCTATTGGTGTCAAAATTGAGATACATGGCAACCTCACGCTACTTCAAAAAACTTTACCAAAACTTCCCCTTCGAACATCAGCCATGCTGACATGTGGTGTCATCTACTGCCATCACTAATTTTGAAGCTTGGGTCCCACCACGATCATACATCACCTTAAGATGCGCAAAGATTAATAAAGAAGCCTGAACATATGAACACGTGGCAAGCTCTGCCATATACATAAAAGGACATGCAGCAAGCTGGTGGGCATTTGAGATACTTCCATGAAAATCTTTCCCTTAAATATCCACCGCACTGACATGTGGCACCATCTATCGAGACTCAAAACTCTTTAAAAGAAACATGCGAGGAACACATCGAGTGCTGTAGTCAAACTGAAAAATGACACCTGGCTTGTTCTGTAGACACCACATGGCAACTCCATGCTACTTCTAAATTTCTTCGCCACTATGCATCTTCAAAAACCCTGCTGCCTTGACACATGTCATATGCATGGACATAACTTGATAAAACACTTATACTTAGCCGATTCAAGGTTGCATATTGACCGAAATGCTAGAAACAAAAACATAGCAAAATGTAGAGTTTTAAAACTCTATAATAGTATCTATATGTGCTACAACTGTAAATATTTTAGTGTAATCAATACCTTCTTATTGTGTGTACCCATCGGCTATCAATATAATCTTATACCTATGAATGCTTCCATTAAATTTGTACTCAATTTTGTACACCTAGCTTGTACCAACACTATCCTTATCAAGAGGGAGTTGAATAAAATCTCATGTGTTAATCCTTTCAATTATACCTATGCCTTTATGCCTATGATTTTCTTGAGTAATCATAATGAAGGTTAGAAAATATGATTAGACTTATTCAAAGATTTATTTTTAATAGGACAATACAAATCGTTAAGAATTATCAATCAATATGTTGTTTATCTCTTGTGGATTTACCAATTTGAAAGCTAGCTATACTTTTTTAGTAATGTATTCCTCATGCAGTTCTTTTGTATCTTCAATGTAAAGTAGGACTTCAACCTTTTTGAATCTTGTATCAAGATTATGCCATTAAAACTAAGATGACCATATCTCTGGTGCTCTATTGTACTTCATTAATTTCGCTAGTTCTTAATGCTTGGTTTACTTGAGAGAAAATGGATAGGAAACACCCCTTACCTATGGGAGTGTGCAAAGACACCGAGGACCAAAAAGTGGCCAAACCACTTTTTGGTCCTAGGAGGATAAAATGTGATAGAATTTAGGATCTGTAATATTGAGCCTAAAACACGATCATGTTTTTGACTGGTAAAGCTATAAAAAAATAGATCCACAAGTGGGTCATTTTCACTATGCATTTTGGAGCTATGAGAACATGTAAAAGGTTTTTTTTGCAAATGCACATTGAGGAGATTGAGGGAGAAATCACTCTGGAACAATGTTATGGCACCATTATAGTCGTGCACGAGCTCAACAAGGTTAACAAACTAAACAAGGTAGGGTTTGCATCTTTTTTCTAAATTTGAAAATGAATTGAATTTGTTTTTCATTGTTTTGATTGAATTTCTATTTTGAATTTTCAGCCAACACACCTGAAAGCCCTAATCCAACATATGAGATTCCAATTGAAGTGGAGGCTCAAAACCCTCCTTAAACTCCTCCTTCACTTCCTCACAATCCTCTTGACACACAAAAAAACTATTTACCTAGGGCAAATTGAAAATAATAAAAAATAACTTGCAATCTTTGTTGAAAAATTAAAAAATCCAAACACAAGCAATGATCATCGAAGATCCCTTGCCACTTCCTTAGAGTCCATTATTTCTCACATCAATTCAATCATGAACCAAATCAACCAATGGGTAGACTATAGGGAGAGTTGCCAACAATTCTATGTGGATACATTACCATACAAACATGATAGAGACAAGAAATTTTTTAAATCTGAACTATGTGCACTTTTGTCAATCCTAGAACAAAGCAGCCATTACACGGGAGTTGCAAAAGATTCCTCATCCACTAGTGTGTGCATGACATAATATCTAAAAACTTTTGGGATAGGTGGTGGATGGTTTTCCATGATCTACCATGTAACAATAATGACATCTCACAGTATTTTTTGAGGAAACTCTATTGCAAGTTCATCCTCAATGAGATTCCAAAGTACTTTGACATGTAGGATTTCCAGGGTAGAGGTGGTGGATCTACATAGGGTAGAGAGGGGGAACATCATGCCCATAATTGTCCATCTAGACCCCTAGTGATGCCACATCATATCTCACTCCCTTCAATTTTGAAGGAGAGTGTTGAGGTGGAGACACGACATTCTCTCAGTTCCCTTACTCAGTATTTAGTACAACATGGGAATTATCTTTCCCAAGATGGTGAAGGTCAAAGTAGTAGGAGTTGATCATCACATCTTTGCAGTTCATGTGGAGCTTTATGTGATTACGGGTCAGAGGATGCTTGTAATATCAACATTGGAGAGGATGTTCCATAGTTTCAAGACTATGCCACAAAGGGGCAGCCTGGGCAAGAGCAGGTGCAAGACACATCCGTATTGGATGATATTGTACTGAATGTAGATAAATTGTTGGATACAACCTTTGGTATTGATTCACAGGTAATTTTTTAGAAGGTTTTTCAATTTATTATATTTGTATTTGAAATATCTAATTAATTCTATTAATAGATACTATAAGTCAAAATTAATGTAGGTAATTGTATGCATTATGAAATTCTAGGGTCAAAGTGGTCATCTTGTATCTGTTAGTCATGCACTGCAAGGTTATGAGAGGAGGTCAAGTCAACAGGTATGTAACTATAGTGCATGTAAACTTTTTGTCATATATTAATGGTAATCTTATTTAGTGACAATTTGATGATGAACAGGTGGATGTTGGAGCTTCAACATCAGGAGGAGTTGTTTCAATCGGTCATAGAGGCAGTTTGACTGAGGTAAATTTTACCATTTCTAATCATTATACATTTAAATAATGTTATGTACATATTTTGGTCAAATAACCTTGAACTCTATTTTCAATTGATGAACAATTTTGAAACTCCTCATAATCACCAGTCAGCAGAGGTGGGCATTGGTTTAGTTGTTTTGTATGCAAATTCTTTAACTGAGGTATGAGCCAGTAACATGTAAATGTCATCATTTATTTATTTTTTATCTCATGTAATTTATTGTACATAAATGATATTTATGTTTACTGAATTTTGCTTCTTCATGCTTCTCATAGGAGGTCACAACTCCAACCTGTCCAACTACAGATGAAGAGAGACAACAAATGATTGAGAGAGATCACCAGATTCCCGTAAGTAATTGATTACTTATGTCATGTTGTATATTTTATGTTTTCTATATTAATGTGGATATTCTTTGATTGTATTAATAGGCAGAGGTTCAAAAATGTCTATCGAGAAGGTCTAGTAAGTGGATGAGAGAGCATGAATCATTGACTGATTCTCCATATTCACTGTTAAGCAAGGGTCATCGATTATTTGATAGAAATCCATAGGAAATTTTGTTTTGGGACACTTTTTGTAGGTACATGGCTTTGTAAACATACTTTTCTATTTTACTAATGTATATCATTGTATATGCCTATATGGTTTTATATATACACTATATGTTATTTTCATGACATTATGTATATATGATGATCAATTATGATTGTAGGATAGATAATGTATTAATGTATTAATAGGCGGAGCTTCAAAAATGTATATTGAGGAGGTCTAGTCAGTGGATGAGAGAGCATGAGTCATTGACTAATTCTCCATATTCACTGTTAAGCAAAGGTCATCAATTATTTGATAGAAATCCATAGGAAATTTTCATGACATCGATTATGTATATATGATGATCAATTATCATGCTTAAAAGTTTTGATATTGCATATGTGTTCTGTAATGTTTCCATGTAAAATTATATTATGTTCAATTATGGTTCAATATATGTTCTAGAGCATTTCATTAATTCAAATATTTTGAGAGAGTCCTTGCAAAATACATTTTGTGCATATCCTAAAGTCATGGCATTCCATGAGACCACATTTCTTTGAGGCATCATGTCAAATAGTTCACATACCTTGTCTATGCTTCCACATTTGGCATACATGTCTCCAAGGGTAGTTGCAACTACAACATCTAACAAAATTCCCATATCCTTTATGCTTTGATGTATGTCCATACCCTATTCCAAAGATCCCATTTTGGATTAGTCAAGGAGGATGTTAGATAAGTTTGTGGAATTTAGATTTACACCTCCCAATTGCACTTTCTTGAAAGTTTCTAAATCCTTATCAAAAAATCAATTTTGTGCATATCTTGCAATCATTGCATTCCATGAGACAGCATTTCGTTGAGTCATCATGTCAAACAATTCACATTAATTGTCTATGCTTCCACACTTTGCATACATGTCTCTTAGGGAGATTTCAACTAAAATCTCTGACAAAATTCCCATATCTTTTATTCTTTGATGAATACATCCATACCCTGTTCCAAAAAACCCATTTTCCCATAGGCAAGCAGGATGTTTTCTAAGGTTGTAGAATTTGGATTTATACTAGCCAATTGAATTTTCTTGAAAGTTTCTAAATCCTTATCAAAACATCCATTTTGTGTATATCTTGTACTCGTTGCATTCGATGAGACGACATTTCTTTGATGCGTCATGTCAAATAGTTCAAATGCCTTGTCTATTCTACCAAACTTTGCATGCATGTCTCCCAAGGCAGTTACAACTACAACATATGACAAATTTCCCATATCCTTTATGCTTTGATGAATGTCCATACACTATTCCAAAGATCCCATTTAACATAGGCAAGGAGGATGCTAGCTAAGGTTGTGGAATTTAGATTTACACTAGCTAATTACATTTTCATGAAAGTTTCTAAAGCCTTATCAAAAACTCCATTTTGTTCATATCTTGCAATCATTGTATTCCATATGATGCCATTTATTTGAGGCATCATTGCAAGTAGCTCACATGCCTTGTCTATGCTTCCACACTTTGCATACATATCTCCGAAGGTAGTTGCAACTACAACATTTGACAAAACTCCCATATCATTTATGCTTTGATGGATGTCCATACCCTATTTGAAAGATCCTATTTTGGCATAGGAAAGGAGAATGCTAGCTAAGGTTTTGGAATTTGTATTTAGACTTTCCAATTGCAATTGCTTGAAAGTTTCTAAAGCCTTATCAAAAAATCTATTTTGTGCATATCTTGCAATCATTGAATTCCATGAGATGACATTTCTTTGATACATCATGTCAAATAGTTCATGTGCCTTGTCTATGCTTCCACACTTTTCATAGATATCTCCTAGGGTTGTTTCAACTACAACATCTGAAAAAATTCCCATATCCTTTATGCTTTGATGGATGTCCATATCCTATTCCGAAGACCCTATTTTTTGTAGGCAAGGAGGATACTGGTTAAGGTTGTGGAATTTGGCTTTACACCCACCAATCATTTGATTGATTATTTATTAATCCATATCAATAAATCCATTTTGTGCATATCTTGCAATTATTGCATTCCATGAGATGTCATCTCTTTGAATTGTTTTTTCAAATAGTTCACGTGCCTTGTCTATGCTTCCATACTTTGCATACATGTCTACCAAGGCAATTGCAACTACAATATATGACAAAATTCACATATCCTTTATGCCTTGATGGATGTCCATACCCTGTTCCAAAGATTCCATTTTGGCAAAAGTAGGGAGGATGCTAGCAAAGGTGCAATTTAGCTTTACACTTGACAATTGCATTTTCTTGAAAGTTTCTAAAGCCTTATCAACAAATCTTTTGTGCATATATTGCAATTATTTCATTCCATTAGATGACATCTCTTTACTCAGTGTTTTGTCAAATAGTTCACGTGCCTTGTCTATGCTTCCACACTTTGCATACATGTCTACCAAGGCAATTACAACTACAACCTCTAACAAAATCCCTATATCCTTTATGCTTTGATGGATTTCCATACCCTATTCCAAAAATCCCATTATGGCATAGGCATGGAGGATGCAGGCAAAGGTTGTGGAATTTGTCTTTACACCCACCAATTGCATTTTCTAAAAAGTTTCTAAATCCCTACCAACAAATCCAATTTGTGCATATATTGTAATTATTGCATTCCACGAGATGACATCTCTTTGAGGTGTTAAGTCAAATAGTTCAAGTGCCTTATCCATGATTCCACACTTTGCATACATGTATACAAGGGCAGTTGTAGTTACAACATCTAACAAAATTCCCATATCCTTTATGCTTTGATGGATGTCCATATCTTGTTCCAAAGCTCCCATTTTGGCATAGAGAGGGAAGATGCCAGAAAAGGTTGTGGGATTTGGCTTTACACCCACAAATTACATTTGATTGAAAGTTTCTAAAGTCTTATCAACAAATCCATTTTGTGCATATCTTACAATTATTGCATTCCATGATATCGCATTTTTTTGAGGTGTTCTATCAAACTGTTCATGTGCCTTGTCTATGCTTCCACATTTTACATACATGTCTACCAATCCAGTTGCAAATACAACATTTGACAAAATTACCATATCCTTTATTCTTTGAATTATAAGATTAGTTATAATTACAAGCTTGGTGAAGAATATAATATTCATGAGAAAATTATAAATCTTAGTAATTTGTGGATTTCTTTTTGGGAAGTATACTTGTAACTTGAGTTGAATTTGTAACACATTAGGTAAGGTATGCAATGTGTTTGAATTTTGATCCCTTAATATTATAATTTTTTTATCAAACAATATTTGTATATATTAGGGTGAAAAGATAAACTATGATCCTCAAATAATTTTCTAGAAAATCAATATGAATTATCTCCTAGACAATTAAATCCAAGAAACAATAGTTGAATTATGAATATTGAAGCTAAATTTTATTTGGCTAAAAAAAAAATATATTGTGAACCTATTTGCAACAACTTATGATATGGTTTTCATATAATTAATTTTTGTGATATTATTAGTTAAGTTTTACACTTTTGTGTTAAGAAAAACATGGAATATGAGACATAAAATATAGTATTTTTGTTAAGAAAATGGAGGGTGCAAGGAAAGGTGCATCCAATCATAGGATTTATCATTTTATCCTTTATGATTTTTTTTAGATGAATCTAGCAATTCATAGTTTGAATCATATAAGGAAATATAATTTGTAAATTCTAAATTATTACATGGATGCTAAGTGTTGGTTAACATATTTTTTGTAGTCTTCTTTTTATATATATCTCATAACAACTAAAAGAAACATTGCACAAACTCTATAGAATGTGTGTGATAATCACTAATATAAAAATGATACTCCTTAAAGATCTTTCTATCTTCCTCTGTATTGTCAGGTGCATGAATGAATGCTATATGTAAAATATAGCAACTTAAGTCGAGTTGCAGTACTGTGATTGAACCTCATTCTATGATTGTAGTGTATAATTCTCTACAATGTCTACAATTGACATGATCATATGAATATGAAATTTGTCCTTGCATAACTTGAATTCAAGTCCAACCATTGAGCTCTGTGTGTATGCGTTGCATACCCATAAACTATATTTTCTCAAAAAATAGGCATAAATGCAGATACCGATATTTCTTCACTCACTAATTGACACCTTTTTTCTTCTTTACCATCTTTTAAATTGTATGCCATTGTCTTATATTTCCAAAAAGGTGCTATTTTATTTCCAATTGCATGTGTATTCTCCATGTGTACTGAAGTTCTCAAACATTGCAAACCACCGCAACTATCACATGTTTGATCCAAACATGTGATTTCTTATAAAATATTTGTCCATCTACTCTTTCACACAAAAACCCTATACCTATATTTTAGACTTCACATGACTAGATCAATGTGCCATAAAAGGAAGTTATATCATTAAATTGTAGTGATATTTTATATTTCGAATTACTAGATCAATGTGCCATAATATTGAACCTTGTTATGTTTGTGTGTGACTACATACTTAGAATGAATAGAAATGCCACTCCAAACATTAGGAATGAAAAGAACCTATCAATCACTAGATCTCAATCATATAATTAAAAAACAATTGATGAATGTTATAGTTTGTATGGCTATTGATGAGAATGCAGTGGAGAAAAAACCTTTGATAAAGAAAACAAGTAATATAAAAAAAATGAAATGTGAATTATCCATCCAACTTTCTCAACCAATATATGCATCCCCTATTTCCCCAAGTTCTCAAGTGGAAGAAAATGTGATCACAATTACAATGATTCTAAGAATTATTTCAAATATCATGTCACTTCATAGCTAAAATTGAATGTCTTGCTACACCCAAAAAGAAAAACATATGTTTTTCATTGTGCTATATATAATTACATATGCAGCATATTTGAGATCTTGTATATGATTACCCTTCATCAATAACTCAATTGATAAGAACTCCCTAATATGAAGCCTCATAATAGTAGTAAAGGATCAAAATATGTGAGGCTAAAAAATTGCAAGTAGTTCCAAATTGGCTAGGCAATCAATAAGTCTAGCACTAGATCCAATTCCCCAATATGGCAAAGAAGATCCCTAGGCTTCAATAAATGGGTGCCCCTCTTATAATTTTTTGAAGAAACACAAGGAATTATCTCACTAAATTGATGTCTAGTAGTAGTAAAGGAGCACAAATATAGAACTATCTAGTCCTTAACATTCAAAGTTTAGGAAGGGCATTGTATGTTGAGCCTCTCAAATTCTCCTTTTGAACTACAAATTGTTGATTGTCAAACTAGGAAACACACATTTTGACATTGAGAAGAAACCACCTAACCAATGAGAAAGGGTAGGCCCTTGAAGATACAATAGATGAGATACGTGGTCTAGATATATAGAGTTTTCTTATTATGATTGCCTATAGTAATGAAATTCCCTGCCACATTAATGGGTTACACTTTCTAGGACATCCTAATTTTTGTTGAAATCACATATTTTTAGAAAATATAATGATTTAGGCCTTGAAAGGTTCCATTTAAAGGATTTTAATTGAAGAGGGTTTGATTAAACCCCCTTATATTCAAACCCCCTTGGATAGAACCCGGCTAGTTTTTAACCATACCTATAATGGAGTCTCCTCTACACCTATCAAAATGCTGATAAAAAACTAATTTTGATTTATCTTTTGAGGGATCAAATGAATTCATTTAAAATTTATGCTTTGTAAGTATGTAGTCCTTATTATAAGCTTGTCAAAAAATATAATTTTAAATATATTTAATTTAATTATTATATTTATTTTTTATTTCTTGTGAATGTATATTTTTCACCGAACATCAAGTTCTCTATTCTACACACATGGAAAATTAGTAAATTACTGAAACAAAATTCTAAAAAATATATATGCACTAGGTATTGATGTTCTTGTTTCAACAAAAGAAAAAAAATTTGAATTTTGATACATACAGAAAAAGTTATGTTTTACGGAATACACCTATATCTAAATTATAAATGGTTTGACTTCAAAAATTAATTAAAAAATATATATTCAACAAAACATTATGAAACTAAATGCATACACTATATATCAGTGTTACCAATCTAAATTAAAAAGAATCAGAATTTTATCCTTTGTAGAAAAATAGTTATGTGCTACGGAATACACCACTTTAAAAAAATGTTGTTTACTATTAAAAACTAGTTATCAAAGGAGATGCAAAAAAAATACAATTTAACTCCAATTTTTAAAATATATATATATATATTTAGAATCTGCAAACAAAATCTTACAAATCACTAGTTTACATCATCTTCAAATTCCTAATGGTTTAGCGGCTATAGGTGTCAGAACGTGAAGATTTAGTTTAAAATATTGATTTCATTGTCAAGTTTGGCCAAAAAGTGTAACCCATTATTCTATAGATGAAGATCACATCTTGTTTAAAACACGCATTTGTAAAACAAACATATAAGCATGAATTTTGTCAAACATAAAAATTCTTCCTAGACTAGGCAAGGGCTAAAGTGTATCATTACCTACCACCCAAATACATTGAGTCATCCACTCTCATTCCCTTACAAAGAAAAAACCCACAAATGTAAAAGTAATTAAAGTACAAATTGAGTTTGAATATAAATTAAAATAAGAATTAAACCTCACAATGAAAGACTACACATGAGAATAGTTTAATTTAGAATGTCCAAATTATAGTTGTGGCAATTAATACCACTACCTAGGATATATTTGTATTTATAAATTCCTAATACTTGAGTACTAAAGAGATTTAGTTGTCTAAAATTAATAGAGAGTTAATAACCATATCATGCAACATTGTATAACCCATAGATAACAAAAGTAAAAGAAAAAGAAAAACAAAGTTAGTTCACAATATTTATTTCCACCATATACCAATTTCCATAGTCACATTTATCTACTTCAATGGTTGAAAAGCCCCTAAGTAAGTGGCCAATCTAATTTTCATATTCTTAACTACCATTTAATCACTTAGATAGAGGAGGATAGATGAGTATAGTAGATCCTTAGATGTAATAAAGAAAACTAGACATAGAAGAAAAGAAAGAAGAATGACTTATGTCTTCCCATTTATGTATATATAGATTTCACACTTTTTCCTTGGTGCATAGGAACCCTTAGCATCTCAAATCTATCTAGGATTTGAAATGGCTCTTTTAGAATGAAAATTGAAGAATCCAACTTATGCTTGAAGCATCAGTTTGTCCAGTGTTTATCAATTACCCATACTCATTAGGAAGATTCACAAGTCTCAAACTTGAATGGAAATAGAGGTCACCATTGCACCTCTCTATGGAATTATAACTAATGGGATAGATGACCAAGCTATATTAGTTTTTAGTTTTTTGGCTAATGAAGAGAAATAACCAAAGTTTTGAAAATTCATATGAATTGAGCATCATGGTTTGTGCATTATATATTTTCATTATAGCTTAAAATGCCCAATTCTGTTGCATTGTGTTTTTTAATAATTTTTCATATGTTATACACTCAAAGAGATGCTAAACATGCTTAGGTAACTTGAATCGGTGTGAATTACAATTCATTCTCTTTAAGCTATGGTTCAAGCTTTGGTTTACAGAGCATAAAGGATTCCAAGATTTCGAATTTTGGTACTAATTTGTATGGATTTTACTCGTGGCAATGAATTTTCTATATGGTAAATTGTATCACTTTTTACAATAGTATTGAGTTCTTACAAAAATCTCATTTCTATTGTTGAACTTTCCTTTCTTTTAATCTAAACAATATTTTTTCCTTGCATAAGTTTCCTTAATAAAACTCAAAATTTTCTTCTCAAATCCATTTTAATAATGTCATGGTACCATGTAGCTAAATAAGTTGATTTTCTTCTAAATTTGAATGAAATGGGTGGTCCCATGCAAATTTTAAATTATCTATAAAGGATAATTTAGAATCTTTCTTTATTTTAATAATGTCATGGTACCATGTAGCTAAATAAGTTGATTTTCTTCTAAATTTGAACGACATGGGTGGTCCCATGCAGATTTTAAATTATGTATAAAAGATAATTTAGATTTTTTCTCTATTATAGTGGAGTAGATACATTTTAGAGATTGAAAATATACTGTGGAAAAGAGGGGGCTGAAATTATGCATCAATTAGATAATGAAAAATATGCATGTGGTTGCAAAAAAATTCTTCCCTCTTTTTTTCATTTTCCTCCAATTTTATCTCCTAAATTTTAGTTATTAATAAATAGTTTTTTTATTAATAATTTGTTTTTTCTTTAAATTTATATATAAAAAATTACAATTTAAGATAAGTGTTTAAAATAAGCAGAAAAATAAAATATCCATGGGACAACTAAGGCCACAATCCCATGCCATTGCTTAGCTTATTTTGTTTAGCACCACATGATCGATTTCTTAAAAAGTATTTTGTAGAGCTAGCTAGGTCCCATGATGTTTTTCTACTTATTTTAAGTAGTTATTTTAAATTGTAATTTTTTTATAATATAAACTTTAAAAAATCATTAATAATGAAAGTTTGAAAGATAAATTTTGGAAGGAAATGAAAAAAAGGAGGCAAAGAAAATATATGCAGCCATATGGCATATTTTCATTATCATAATTTTATCCCCTTATTTTTACCACATATTTTCAATCCCTAAAATGTAGTAGCTTCAAGATAATAGGGGAAGATTCTAAAATATTCTTTCGGCATAATATAAAAATTGTGTAAAATATTGCATGAGACCACCTCTACTACTCAAATGGGACCATGGCATAACTCTACAAACGACTCTTAAAAAAATTGAGTAGTGACTACTAGACAAAATAAACTAATCAATCTCTTGGAACCCTACACTAAGGGTCCCATTCATAGAGCCATCTAGCTCTTTATTGGGAATAAGATGATAAAATGTAAATATGGGTCCCTTCTATCTCTAAGACAAATGGTGTAGAATATTTTACAGAGATACAACCCACCAAAATTTAAAATAGTATACAATAAATTGAATTTGTGTCCAAAACTACAATCTAAAGCTCCAAGAGGTGAAACTAGCCAATAAGTCTACCATTCTTTCAAGAGGTTGAAAAATTATACTTTATTGTAGTTGTTGGTATCAAAGGCTATGCTATATCTCCAAACAATACCCTAGTTTATCTACCTTTAGTGGACCTAGGGGACAAGACCCAGTGGTTGAGCATGTTCCAATAGTTGTGATAGTATTTTTGGATTTAATGCTCAATATTTTTATAAGTTTAGCACTAGTAGTTGTGACTTTAAGGTTGTTAGTGTTCACTATAAGTACTATGCTATTGGAAAATATTGTTATTCCATTACCTTCATTGATGATGTATCCATATTTACATGGATTTATTTTATGAAGTATAAATCTAAAGTTTTCACTAAGTTTAAGGAGTTTAAGGTCTTAGTAGAGAACCAATCAAGACTTAAGATAAAAAAATTAAGATCTGACAATACAGGGGAATATTGCTCTAAGGAATTTGATGAGTTCTATAAGCATGTGGATATCATATGTCGAAAGGCAACTCCATAAAGACAACAAAATGGTGTTGTAGAAAGGATGAACCAAACAATAATGGAAAGAGCTGGAAGTATGTTAAGTGATGCACAGTTGGATAAATGCTTTTGAGAAGAAGCTGTGAGTACCACTTGTTACTTGTTAAATAGATCTTGTAAGGCTCTTGATTTGATACCTTATGAAGTGTGGACAAGTAAGAAACGTTTTGTTTCAAATTTAAGGGTTTTTGGTTGTGAGGCTTTTGTTCATGTGTATAAGAAAAAGTGATCTAAGTCAGATTCAAAAGCACAAAAACACATCTTTATTGGATATGATGAAAATGTAAAAGGTTATAATCTTTAGGATCCTCTAACCAGAAAGGTTATTTTTTCTAGAGATGTGATTTTCAAGGAACTTATAGTTATTTTTGATCCTATACAACCAGAAGAAAAAGAAAGCAAGAGGATAGTGCATTTTGATTTACAGAAAGAAAATGCACATCAAGAAGAACAAAATGATGGATTAGGGGATGGAGAAGAAGAAAAATATTCAAGTGAAAGTTTAGATGAGGAAGAATTTGTTGTTATAGAAGAAGTTGAGCATACAGAAGAACATGAAATCCAATTGATAGGTATAGCCCACCAGATTTTTATTGTGTATTTGTTTTATTGAGTATTGATGATGAACCTAGATCCTACAAGGAAGCTATACATGTAGGTGATAGTGAGTCTTGGCAGCTAGCCATCCAAGATGAACTGATGGCTTTAGAATCGTGTGACACCTAGGACCTTGTACATTTTCCCAAAGGAAGAAAGGCCATAGGATGTAAGTGAGTCTTCAAGAAGAAGTTTGGAGTAGACGATTCATTACAAAAGTACAAGGCTAGACTGGTAGCCAAGGGCTACTCCCGGAGAGAGGGAGTCAATTTCAGTGAAATTTTCTCTCCTATTACTAAATTATCTTCTATTAAATTTCTTTTATCCATTGCTATAACTTATGATTTTGAAATTGAGCAAATGGATGTTAAGACTGCATTTTTGCATGGAGATTTGGAAGAAGAAATTTATATGCAATAGCCAATAGGTTTTGAGGTAAAAGGGAAAGAACACTAGGTATGCAAGTTAAAAAGATCTATTTATGGTTTAAAATAATCCCCCAGAATGTGGTACCAAAAGTTTGATTCATTTGTTTTGAAATTGGGTTTTGTTAGAAGTGAAGAGGATCATTGTGTCTACATTCGATGTATTGATGATAATATTCTGATTGTTGCCTTGTATGTGGATGATATGTTATTTTTCAATAACACCAAGGGTATGATCAGTGAGTTGAAAGCTCAAATTTTAGATGCATTTGACATGAAGGATCTAGGGGCAGCCACATATATTATGGGAATGGGGATCAAAAGAGATCGAGGTAACATAAAGCTTTGGTTATCACAAAGTAAGTTTGTGAATACTATTTTGCATAGATTTGGCATGCAAGATTGCAATCCAGTTAGAATTCCTTTACCGATTGGTACTAAGATTTCATTAGATATGTGTCCTAAGAATGAAGATGATTTAGAGGATTTTTCTGATGTGTCATATGCTAGTGTTGTAGGAAGTTTGATGTATGCAATGGTTTGCACTAGACCAAATATTGCCCAAACAGTGGGAGTTTTGAGCAGATTTATGTCTAACCCTAGGAAACAATAGAATTTTGCAAAGAGGGTGTTAATATATTTGCATGATACTTTTGATTACTGTTTGGTTTATTTTGGTACTAACAGTTTGAATAAAACATTGGACATACAAGGTTTTGTTGATGCAGATTGGGCAGGTGACTTGGATAGTCGAAGGTCCACTAGTGGCTATGTGTTTACTTTGTTTGGAGGAGTTGTAAGTTGGATGAGTAAAAGGCAACCCACCATTGCTTTATCCACCACTGAAGTAGAGTATATGGTTGCTAATCATGTCTCTAAGGAGGTAGTTTGGTTACGAAGATTGTGTATAGGTATTGGTTTTGACTGCAAGATTATTCAAATTGGTTGCGATAGCCAAAGTGCAATATGCTTGGCCAAGAACCCCATGTATCATGCACAGACTAAGCATGTGGATGTTCAATACCATTTTGTTCATAAAATAATTGCTAATGGTTAGATTGACCTGAAGAAGGTTGGTACTCAAGAGAATGTTGCAGATTCACTTACTAAAATTATGAGCATAGAAAAGTTTACATGGTGCAAGAAGGCCATTAGCCTTGTTTCTAGTGCTTAGTTGTTTTATGTTTTTCCTATGGATGTATTTACAATGTATGATGTCAAGTGGGAAATTGCTAAGATTAAGGTGCCATCAACCTTGTAAATCCTATGTAATTAATTACTCCTAATATTGTTTGTAAATTTTCATAAGGGAAGAAGTATTCACTAAGTAGTGATCTTGTTTTAGCCACATGTTTGATCTCAGTACCTGACGGATGTAGGTTATTCAGGGGATGTAGGGGGGTACCCCCTACGAGGTTTGGGGGGACCATCCCCTAGCAAGGGGTCCAAGGGTTGCACACTCTGGTGGGGGTCCAGATGCAATGGCCCCGGAAGCCACATTTTATATATAAATTACCATTGTAAATCTGGATCATTCATCATTAGGTCATGTTGATGTGTTTTTTATTACAGCAACAACATTAGAATAAAACACTAAGTATTCTATCCTCTCTTGAACAAAGAAACCTCAAATGCTAAACTATGTGATCAAATGAGATTACTCCAAGGTTCCTTGAATGTCAAGTCTTGATGTGCACATGGATAGACTCAGTGGAATGATGTGATTTTGTTGGTAATCACAAAGGGACTTATGCTAAATTACTCCTTACTTATGGATCCTTACTCCTTGGATTTGTGAATAAATGGAACCTTATTCTAAAATCTATCTAGAAAGAAATGATAAAAGGAAAGTGTTAGGAGAAATATAGATAAATTCCTTCAAACCAAGCTTCATTTCGCCATGAGAACAACAACTACATGAAACTAGTGCAATCTTCAAAGGTAATAAAGGATTTTCATATTGCAAATATGCATTCAAATACCCACAGCTAGCGCAACTTGAACAAATATCTAAAATTGAACTATTGCAAAATGGGGTTCAGGCTAACTTTGCACTGTAGCTTACCATCAGCAAACCACAAAAAAGTATGAACCAAGGAATTCATCAAATATTTTTGCATTAATCCACCATATCAATGAACTTCAACTAAAACTTAACTAATTTGCTTTGAATTATCTTTGAGAAATTAGAAACTATGCTTGTTAGAGTTGGCTATGATTGGAGCCACCCAGAATCCAGGACTTCATGAAAGCACAAGAGAGATCAAATGAGAGAATAATGTTATTCCATCAATAAATGCAAAAGAAGGATGTTATTACAATGTACATGAAATGCCTTACTTATGAAGGTAAGGTGAGAGCTAGAAAGGTGGAGTGGAAAGTGGAGATATTCCTACAACATGTGTCAATTAGAGGATGATAACTAATTGCACACGTGGAGGATAAGACAACTCACTCCAACTATCAACAACTCAACACACAACTAGACTCAACTAGACATCTAGAAGACTCACTAAGTCAACTTAACATGTGTGAATTATGTGTGATGTGTGAATATTATTTAACTAGTAAATAGTTAAATAAGATGAATTATCCACACAAGGGTAAACCAGTTAGGTGATAACTGTCATGCTCGCATTTCCCATGCAGTCACGACACACAACACACGTGTCATGTCCACATTTGCCATGTGGTCATGACACGAATTATGAAAAAAATTTCAACCTACCCCTAGGAACCCCCTCGCACGCATCTGCGTGCTCGATGGCAATACGCCTAAGGCGTAAATATGTCAACATAACCGCAAAGGCGAAGGCCATCTAGGGGGTATGCGACATGTAGGGTGTCGCTTCTAGGGTTAGACTGATTTAATCTGAACCCTAAGATTCCTAGGTGAAGATGATTTCGTCAGCATCGAACCCTATCTTAACTCAGATCGAAAAGTGATAAGTAGAACAATGGTAAGATGGCGTATGATTCAAATGGAATGATGGAAAGGAATAAAATAAAACATCTTATAAAAATGAACCCTAGAAATCTAGCAAAATTTTGGTAGCATAACGCATTTTCCATAAACGCAAAATAAATTTTAAAAATAAATCACCAATAAAGAATTAAATAAAATTTAAAATCAAAATTTAAATCAAAACTAAAGAATAACTTCAAAACGATAACAATTAAAATTAATAAAATAGTAAAATAAAAATTAACTGACCAGACCCCAAAAAAAATCCAAGGAGAAAATCGAGTCCGTTATTAAATACAATTTGGCAATTATATTTAATAACTAACTCAAAGTTTAATAAAGGGAGGAGGAGAGTTTAAATAACTCTCCCCGCAAAATAATAATAAAATAAATGAAATTGAACTGATAAAATTTTGTGAAAATAAAATTCATTATCCCCATTATAATAATTCAATAAACAAGGGAAAGAGAAAAATACCCTTACTCAAAAATTAAATTCAATCACAAGACAAAAACAAATTGAAAGAAATCAACCTATTCCAAATTTTAGAAAGCAAATTAAATGATCACAAAAGTTAAATTTAAAATAAGGAAAAGAATGGAATTTTTTTTTTTTTTCTTAGTTTTTTTTTTGTTTATATTACAACTTTCAACGATTATAACAAACAACAGAAACTGCGGTTAGGGTTTCACCATGGTAAGAAAATTTTTAGTCTATTTTATTTTTTTATTTTTTACATTTTATCTACATTTTTTTAATATATAAATCCCAGCTATATATATATATATACATATATGTATATATATATATATATATATATATATGTATATGTATACATACATATATATGTATATGTATACATACATGTATATGTATACATGTATACATACATATACATGTATACATGTATATGTATATGTATACATATGTATACATGTATACATATGTATACATGTATACATATGTATACATGTATACATATGTATACATGTATACATATAGATGTATACATACATGTATATGTATACATACATGTATATGTATACATATATACATACATATATATGTATACATGTATACATATACATGTATGTATACATCTATATGTATACATGTATACATATGTATACATGTATACATATGTATACATACATATGTATACATGTATACATATGTATGTATACATGTATATATATATACATATATATGTATACATATATACATACATACATATGTATGTATGTATATATGTATACATATATATATAATAATGTGTATGTATTCTGAAACATACACAGTTTACATAAAAAGGAAAATCACAGAAATAAAACCCATCCCTCCTATTTGTATTCTTATAAAAAAAATGTACACCTATTTTATTTCTATATTTCCATATATAGACCAGTGTATATGCATAAGAAAATCTATACAACAATGTGTATTTAAAAAATTTCCTTATAATTTTATTTCCTTCTACAAATTTCTCTATAACACTATAAATAAAAAAAAACAAGAAGCTTGACTTTCATTTAATAAAATAGCAGTTGCATCTATAAGTATACACTTTACCCTAATCTGCATAAACAATGGTTTAACAGAATATTACATTCTTTTCTGAAATCAACTAAATAGTTGTCTGAGTAATAACCCCCTTTTTTTTTTATTACATGCAGCAAACAGAATATATTGTGTTTTGAAGTCATTGTATATAACAAAATGAGCATACCCATTTAACCATGCTAACATCAACTAGTAATATGCCTCCCAAAGTAATAAACAGAATATTATTCACAACATTTCTCTTGCTGATATGCAATAACTTTCACTGGCAGCATTCATATATTCTTTTTTTTTTACAAGATAAATGACAGAATATAAATAAAATTTCTCATACATTTCTCAAATCTTAACTCACAAAATAGGAAGTAGCCAGCATTAGATAAAATACAGAATGTTTACATTTCTTTTTTTTTTTAAAACTTTACTCACAAAATTGGAAGATAAACAGTATTTAGATAGATTGAAAACATTGTTTATATTTCACAATTTTTGACAGCCAACTTCATAAATCTACAAACTGGTCAGAATAAATACAATAAGGCCATAATGGCCATGGCTCCAACAGCCAACTCAAGAGACTAAATGAACACCAACATGAGCTCCAAAACAACTCCATCTCTTCACTTAATAACCTGCAACTAAACACAACAACAAGACAACAAAAAATAGCCACTACGAAAGCTCTCCTCCCTACCGTAGACCCGCGAGTGGGTCATCCCCGAGCTACGGAGGTAGGGATTTCACACAGGGTATCATTCCACAACAACAATCAAACACTATAACACAAAAACAGCCCATAGGTAGAACACAAAACTCAACTCATGTAAATAAGTTTGGTGAGGGTAGGGAATGAGCCCCTCAACTTCAAAGGGCTCCCAAATGATAAAAATCTCAACTCATGGCCTCAAGCCAAAATCTCCAAAACACCACTCTCCACAAAAATCACAATAACCTCCATGGCACTCTTGCCATTCAATAAACTTCTCCACAAATAAAAACCCTCAAGGCATAAATACATAATGTGGGAGAGACCTCAAGGAGGTTCATTTCCCCTACCCAAACAAGTTAAGCATTACCTCCATTGGAGGTTCTCTCACCATAACTCCTATCTCAACAAAAACAAAACAATGCAACAACAAGACAACCAAAAACTAAAACACAGTACATTAAATAAGCTAGGGTGATAAAACAAGTTAAGAGGCCTACCTTGAAAGCCCTTATAATGGAAGCAAGCTGGTGAAGAGCTCCAAGCCTTCCCAAGCCTTCCAATCTTTCAAGAAAATCCTCTAACTCTCCCAAACTCCTCCAAAATAACAAGAAAATTAAAATTGCAAGAACCCCACACTCCTCAACAAGAGGAGATAATATAGGCCAGCAATTTGGCCTTGAGGAATGAGAAGGTGACACTTGTCACCTTCTCCTTCCTCCTCTCATGCCACTTGCAAGGGAGAGGAAGCATGAAGATGACAAGTGCCATCCTCTCATTCCCTCTCAATCCTCACCTTATCCACTTGTGTTCTCACACATGTGAGAGGACAAGTGGTGAGGTGGCAATTCCACTCACACCTTCAAGAGGATAAGGGATGCCATATGGCATCCTCTTATTCTCTCAAGGAGCCATCTTCCTCCAAGATGCTCTCACACGTGTGTGAGAGTCTTGGGGAAAGCTCCCACACACTTGGGAGTCTTGGAGACCTCCCAAGTCTTCCATGGGAAAGGGTTCCCAAACTTTGGGAAGGGAGATGAGTCTTTCCCAAGGCATGACTCATCTCCCACTTCCCTTATTTCATATTTTCGTCACTTTTACTAAACCATGGTTTAGAGTGACCAAATGTGAGTCAAATCTAGGGTTAGATAGTCCAAGTTGACCCTAGACTCATGGGTAACCACCTAGGGTAGCTTTTGGGACTCTAGGGTTCACAAAGGGGGTTAAAAATCCACTTCTAAATAATAAAATTAAATCAAGTACTTAAATCAACATTCAAATTCAAACATGATCCTTATCCCTCTTGGGAATGGATCGGATTTACAGGGGATAACATAGTGTGAATTCTACCTCTAGTTTCCCGTGGCTAGGGAATGTAAAACCTGCACATCTCAATCAAGTGTCAATCATATCATGAGAAATCATAGCCGAAGCAACTGGAATTGAATTCACACAATCGAATACAACAATAATCATCAATACATAATTCCAAATTAAACTGCATCATTCAATCACATGTCACATAGTCAACATCACATAAATAACTAGAATCTCATCACAAGCATCATCACATATATATCTCATATGTCGAATCACAAAATAGCACCTCATCAAATCGAATCACAAATGTCTAATCAATGTCTTATCATAATCAGGAAATAAAAACCAAGTCTGCATAACAAAACCATAGTTACTATAAATCTGATAATGTCATCAAATAAAATGCATATCGATCCAAAATAAGGGAGGTAAAAATAATCGGCCTCACAATAACCCTGTTCACACCAACACCCCCCCTTAAGTGTAACTTAGGGAGTAGTTGACTAAAGCAAGATGCAATGATGGATGATGAAGATGGGTCCTGACTACTAGGCCATGTTATGTACCCATGTACAACAAATCTCAAGTGGAGAAAAGGAAAAAACCACATGGCAAAAAACTCCTCTCCAAAAGTGAGAATGCATGAAAGAATGAAAGTGAAAGAAGTGATAGTAGGAAGGACTCAACATGACCCCCCAAGGACAACTTCTATCACATATGTCAATAAAATACCCCCCATAGGAGAGCAAGTGTGAGACTATAGGTCCCTCCCACAATGAAGTAGCTCCTATGCCGATGGTGAATGCCTGAAGATGAACGCTGGAAAGTGTCATGTACCTGCAAACAACATTCCTCCCCTTAGGAAGAAACCAATCCAAAGGCTAATGTCAAAGAAACTCCATCTCAAGGAATGAGGGAAAAAGCCTCATGATGTATGCCTCTGAAGCAAAGATTTCGTATGGCCAAGAAGCAAAAAAAATTGCCTCTTACTCCAACTTTGTCCAATTTGGATGATTTTATAGTCGATCCTTACTGATTTGGCTGCTCCGAACGCAATGGCAGTGTTCGATTTGGGCTAAACTACTCCAAAATTGTTGGTATCTCCCAGATCATGCCAAAGAGCCTAAATTGAAACCCTCGTCAATTTTGCCTCTGATGTCTGATTTGGACGAAACAAAAGGTGATCTTGACTATTTTGGCTACTCCAAACATAATGGTGAAGTCTAATTTGCATCAACATGCTCCGAAATGTACCTAAAATACTTGGGCAAGAAGGGGAAACCCTCACAAAACTGGTATCTCTATCAAGTTTTTCTGATTCTCTAGGTCATCATGCGATGCAAGAGAAGAGCATACTCAACTATCAAGATCCACCATGAATTGCACTCAAGATCTCTCAAAAAATGACTAACACAAAGTGATTTTTCCTAGAGCTCTGATACCATGTTAGAGTTGGCTATGATTGGAGCCACCCAGGATCTAGGACTTCATGAAAGCACAAGAGGGATCAAATGAGAGAATAATGCTCTTCTATCAATGAATGCAAAAGAAGGATTTTATTACAATGTACATGATATGCCTTACTTATGAAGGCAAGGTGAGAGCTAGAAAGGTGGACTGAAAGGTGGAGTGGAAAGTGGAGATATTCCTACAACATGTGTCAATTAGAGGATGATAACTAATTGCACATGTGGAGGATAAGACAACTCACTCCAACTATCAACAACTCAGCACACAACTAGACTCAACTAGACATCTAGAAGACTCACTAAGTCAAATTAACATGTGTGAATTATGTGTGATGTGTGAATATTATTTAACTAGTAAATAGTTAAATAAGATAAATTATCCACACAAGGGTAAACCAGTTAGGTGATAACCATGTTCACACCAACAATGCTAACATCCCAAAATAACACAATATTCACCAAGATTCAATGAGTATGTATTGATTTTGGTAGTATCTTTACAAAAATTTCACAATAGTCTCTCCACCTCTCCAAAAGCTCCTACTCTAAAGAGAAGATCTAGGACTAACTCCTTTACAAATGAAAAGAATGAGCCTTATATAGAGCTCAAAATTACAACCAAGGGCCCAAATTGATTCTAGAATCTGTTGGTTCCCAAAATTGTAGATTACAAACCCTAAGAGGATGCTAGGCTCTATGGTCAGGTTTGTAATTTTTTGGCCAACGAAATGGAGCAACCCTATGCAGTTTTGGACTCCCTACTCTTTAGGCTCTACTATACCTAGGTGGGTGTACCTTCATAATTAATGCAGATTTAAAGGTTGTGTGACTTCTTTAACTTTAGGGAATCTATCCACACTAGCATGTAAATGTGAAAGAGATGCAAACTTAACAGTTACTCCTACTCCTAATGTTCAAAATTTGAATGTGTGAATAAGGTTTTTATGAAGTATTATTTTTTGGTGAATATGACCAGTCCTTTCTATCTACTTTGGGCAATGAAGTTAAGATGTGTATGATAAATGTGTCCTTCCTCCTGGCTTAACTTGAATTATTTGGTACTTTTCAAATGTTTATACCTTGTATAAATGTGCAAGTTTATCAGTTATTTGTGCTCTTCTTACAAATCTTAGTGATATCTTCCCAAGTTATTGTGATGTTTGAAAGGACTTTTAATTCTGGTGTGAAGGAAATAGTTAAGATAATCAATTCAAAAAGGACTTTAATTGTAAGCAGAAACCTATTTATATTTGATTCCTTAAAAGGATTTTAATTCTCTCCTCACAGAAACCAATCAAGGGAAACACACAAGTGCAGCAAATGTGTCTTGACAAGTTAAATATATTTTGATATACTTAATTTGAATAACAAAGAAAAACCACTCCGGAGATAGCACAGATAACATATATGAATAAATATCAACAAATAACAAAACACCAAAAGGTTGGACACCAGATTATAATATTCTTCTTTGTTAAATTGCTTCAAAAGATTTTACAATCCACGCTTGGAAGTCTTTATTTTTTGGTATTTTTCATCTACTACCTAACCCTAATGCTTCTCACTACTTGCTAATGATCCTCCTCTTTGATTTTCATCTCTCATAAATACTTTGTATTTTCTAGGGTTATGAGAAGACATATCATCTTGTGCGTCTCTTCATTATCTCGATTATCTTTGGCAAAAATAAAATATTTAATTTTAACCTTCATCTTTGCATCTCCGTGAAGATTAATTTTTAATGATAGTCATTATTATTTCTCCTTTTGTTGGTAATCTTCACGCTCATATTTACTTGTGTGTTTTTTCTCCTCCATTCGGCAAAAATATTCATTTGTATGAACATGATTACCCCTTCTTAACCTCTTCGGTGAAAATATTTCACTGGCCATTATATGTACTTTCATATAAAAAGTATTCTTTATGTAAAATAATTACCAACTTGGTTAACTCCTCCGAATAATATTTTGCCTCTGAATGAAAATATTCTCAACTATGATTATTAAAATCTTCACTTAGTATATTCATTATGTCTCTCAAGTAAAATAATTACTTGCCTTATAACCCCTTTGGTGAAAATGTGAAATTTATACTTTCATCTTATTATAGTCACATTTTACTTAATATTTTATTTGCACTCTGGCGATGTGCATTTTTTTGTATCGGAATGACTAAACTTTACCCTTACCGATATCTCTCCCTAATGACAATATTTGTATGCTTCTTCGGGTTATCGAAGGGACTATATAATATGTCCTGCCGATATTTGTATTCTCCTCGATATGTATCCATATAACTTTGGCCCATCGAAGGGACTTTATAAAGCCTTTTTCCGCTATAATGAAGTCCCTTCGATGAATGTGGTTATAAGGATTTTTTGGTTTATCAAAGAGATGGAGTATGATGTCTTACCGATATAACATTCTCCTTTCAAAAAAAAAATTTCTTTGCAGTATTGCACCGTTTTTAGGGTTTATGCCTAGCTCATTATTTTCTACAGGCAGTGGCTTCATCTTGTTTGTACATGACCATTGCTAGCACCTAAAGAGCTCTAGGATTGAATTCCTCCACTGTAAGACAAAATTGAAACCCCTCTTTAGCCTCATTAAGCCTACCAGCAGAGTCCTGGATCTAAGCCTTGACCAACCTCCACTCCACCTCATAGGGTTTCTTGTACATTAGGGTGTCTTCAATTTCAATGGCACTATCAAAGTTTCCATCCCTCATCCTCATAATTAGAAGAGCCTTGAGTGCTTTGCCATCTTTGGGCCTTCTGTTCACAATCTTTTCTAGAACTCTTTCTTTGAATTCTCAAGGCACCTTTTCGTTTGCCTAGAATTTCTCTATGGTTTTAAATATTTTCTTGGTTACTGTAGTTGTACGGTTACCAAAAGGCCAATACCAAGCCACCCTAACAGGCTCGTAGAATAACATACCCTGGGTATTAAGGCTAAAAGATATTGTTACGACCAAAAGACCAGCTCTGGCTACATTTTTTTTAGCTTCTGAAATAGATTTAGATTTGAGTTCATGGTATTGTGATTGCCCTTTTGCAGATTTGATGCAGAGCATTTTTTTTCTTTGAGTTAGAACAATGGACTTTTGTAGGTTTGAATTAGTAGAGGAATTTTTTTGATAGGCAACGGAATTTTGTAGCTTTGATCCAACATAACAATTTGTTTGAATTGATGCAACGAATTTTGGTGGGTTCATTGCATAAAATGGTTTTTTTATGAATTGATACGATGGCTTTTGTGAGTTGTTGGCCTTGGCCATGGCCTGGGGCTGCATTGTGGATAGGGCACAAGGATGACCTGATTGTAAAAAATGTGATACGTAAGCATGAAGTATGTGCATGTGTACAGTGTCTTCTTTAACTGGCCCTTTCTACATAATGATGTGAATAGCCGATAGCAATGGCACCTTATGATTGTGATTGAAGCACATAAAATGAACAATGTCATTCCATTAAGCACCTCCCTTAATAATTTCACTAGTATGGAACATTTGTATTTGACTAATTCTTCCCCCAGATGTGAGTGTACTGCTAAGGAGAGTTCACAACTCATGCGGCAACTTTTTTATGATGAAGTTCGTTGAGAGATTCCCTACATGACTGTAGTTCCTCATTACAGTCCCCAGCCTACATGCCAATTGACTCAGTACCATAAAGCAGTGCTCTTGAAACATCCCTCCTATGAACTAGTGGATTAACCAATCCACTTGCCTATGCTTTTCAAATTAGAAATTAAGCTGGCCATGGTGCTCAATTTAACTGAGTCAAGTATAATAAATACTGGTATAGTAACAAGTTGGAAACCAATATATTTGCGTCCTCTTTGTTCTCAATGACAAGCATTAGTAAATCAACAAGTCTTCGATAGCATTTTTACTCTGAGCAGATAACACTTCTTACAATTCTAGCCACTAGTGGAAGAAATGTAGAATCTAATCCAACACTTTTTATCATATTCATTGCAATAATATTTTGAGCATTTTCTTAAATATTTCACTCTTGGGTCCATGGCCTATACTTTGGCTCAAGAAACACTTGCATCTGGCAATGTCACGGCCTTACTAGAGTGTCAATATTTCTTTGAGGTATTACATTAGATAGTCGATGTACCTTACACAACCCTGTTGTATTTTATTTTTAGATGACATGGTAGTTCATGATGTCAAACACTTCCATTGCTTTTGGATGGAGACTGACATGCCAATCCAATTGGTTATGGCTTAGTTTTTAGTGCATGACTTTTATCAAAATAATTCAAAAACTACATAACACTTCACATTATGCTTGCATTCTATGGAAAATATTTCAAACTCTTCTAAGTGTAGCTTATGTCTATCTATGTATGTTGGTAGCAGTCAGATGATATTGATATGTCTTTATTCCTTATATGCCTAATCGTGGTTGAAATGCTTGGAAAACCTTCTCTATCTTATATCATTCCTTTCATTTAAGGAGGGTATGAAAACCCTAATGTTCATTTCCTTAGGATAAGGTACCAATTCCCAAACAAACATCTTCCAATGCATTCAAACTGCCTTATTGTGGAATCCCACTCCTCTGAATCCCACCTACATTGAAATTTTTATAACTTCATAACTGTATGAGGCATGTGGGGTCCCATTGTGGGCCCCGCTAAAAAAATTTCGTTCTGAAACAAGTTTTATCCTAAATTGTCATGACACTGCCTCAATATGCATCTGAGATCAAAAACTGCAATGGGTAGTCATTAGAATCCTCTTTCTGGCATCTTGCACAGTGACCCAAAACAAGCCAAGTAACCTCTAGAATTGCCCTGGAAAACTAGTCAAACCATCTCCTGGAGTCATGAAAATGCACAGGTATGTAGACATTTGAACTAAGAATTCAATGCAACAAATAGTTTGGCAAGGCCCATCCTGATGTACAAAATATTCAACGCCAAAGTAGCTTACCCAGGTTTTTCTAGAACTACATCTAAAAATAATAATTAGGGCTCACCAAGTCACCATCCCGAAAAAATATCAAATCATCTCCTGGGAAGCTGTCACCTGGGGATTAGTTCATTTAGGTCAAATGAGCATGCGTACAAAAGGGTTCTTCACCAATCCACTTATTTCATGAAATATTAAAGTCCAAAGTTGAACTCTGCAACTTTCTAGAAATGAAGATGTAAAAATAGAACAAACTGCATTTGCTTTTGATTTTGAAAAATTAGCAAATGAGATGCTAGGGTTTTAAAAACTGGCATGAAAGTACATTAATATGGGGCACATCTGGGACACCAATTAGTTTACCATGAAAATCATCCAGTTGCTAGATATTGGCTTCCAAAGTTGACCTCCTAGGTAGATTTAACACTGTGCAAACAACAAAACTTTCCAAAACTCTTCAACTTGGCACTTCGAATCCTTGTCAAATCAAATCAAGGGGAGTTGAAATTAGGTGGACATACTTACATATGATAGATGATTATGCCTACCAAGTGGTTTGGCATAAGAGTGAATAGGTTTCAAGTTATAGTCCTCCAAAGTAGGCTCTTGGGATAGATCTTATAACTGTATTTATGAGTGCTAAAATTAAATTTTTCATCATGCGACCTTCAAATTTTTGCCAAAATTTGAAGGTTCCAACAGTGGCTCTTGCTTGGGGATGTATGCCCCTTGTGGGCATAGAAAGAATCCAGATCTCTGGGGACTAGACTAAGTGCCTTGTCCATTGGGTAATAGAGTTTAGCTTCTCCTTCTCTACCCTGAATTGGTATGATTTAAAAAATCATACCACAACTGATGGCACAAGGCCACCCAAAAAAGAAAGACCCTTATTTACCTCTGTCATACACCTTATTTTCATTTGACTGTATTGAAACCAATCTAGAAATATCATTGAAATCTGGTTGACGGAGGATGTTATTATCTCTCATGCCAGTGCATTCTCCCTCATTTTGCATCTGAAAATCAAGCATAATCTGAAAAATCCCATCATCATGTGACAAGCCAGATCTAACCTCCATGTGATGCCTTATTTCATTACACTTGCTACCATTCACCAGGACTGAACTAGAAAATAGAGCAACTCATACTACAGTTGACTTTTATTATATTTAATGTTGGCATTACCAAATGATACAACATCAAATCCAGCAACATCAATACTATTTTCAACATCACATATAGCTTGCCCACATAGTTGTGACCTTGAAACTCTATCACCAAAATCATTAGTTTGCATATTTAATATGTTTAAACCATCAACACCTCTAGATTCAAATAAAGTGTGCATTTTTGGAGTGTTGCTGCAATGAAATCTATGATCACTAGTTGTCCTTGAACATAATCTTTCATACTCATCATGAAGTTCATCATCCTTGTGACACAAAGTATCTTCACTGTCAAAGCAAATGTATGTTGGGCATGTAATTTTAGCATCATTCTTGTGTGTACATTTTTTATATTCAATGGTCAATAAATTTGAAACTTGCTCACTATTGAGTGAACATGCTTCTTCATTCACCTCATTGTTGATGTACTCTTTACCTTTCCCAACATCACAACAATACTCAAGATCATTGAAATTAGATATGGCACTTTCATTGGCATGATTATTTCTTTCACAAGCTTATACATCATCCTGATCATCTGAAAATGTTTTATCTTCCTCATATACTGGATTTGAAAATACATGCACATTATGTTTTGATACACCTTGGCAAAACATCATTTGGTTTTCTTCTGTTATTTCATCATACAAGGGGTTTGAACAGATCTAAAAATCATTTTCAGATGTGCACATTTCTTCCTCAAACTATTGATTCTCATATACATTTTCAAGAAATTTCACATTATCCTGAATATGGACAGCAAGGTCAACAATGTGTGCATTTTGTTGATAATGGATTTGGGGATGACTGTGGTGTACAAGATATTGAGACGGGTGGGCTGGGACAATAGAAGTATTTACATTTTGCAGACTACTCTCACCTTCTAATGTATCATATGTCATTTCACTGCTTATTGGAATATGTTGAGGCACCAAGGCTTGTGTAAAATCCTCATAATTGTCATCAAACTAACTCAAAAATATCCTTTTGAAATCTTCCCACGAAGATATACTTTGCATGGGTTAGCTTTTACACCATTCTTTTGCATCATCCCTTAATGATCTTGCAAAGAATTTCATAATGATATATTCCGCATAAATCTCAAATTCATTAGTAAATTCACAAAATAGTTGTAGGTGCCTATGAGATGATTCATATTCTTCTCCATGAAATATAGGCACATGTTTTATGAACTCAACGGGATAACAATTTGGGTAACCTTGGATATTATTGAAGTTCAATGGTTTATCAATGTCTCTAATAGACACTCTCCTCTGTGGACATGGTAGATATTGCTGACTATTTTGGTGCGAGTCTTGACATTGATAATGCCCGGCATACTAATTGTATTCATAACCTTGGTAGCCTACTAGTCTTTGACCAAGGGGGAATGGATAAGCATTTATTTGATTCGAGGCTTGTGGTAAAATAATGTCCTATTGGGTATGATGTGCATCACTCCCATTATCAATATTTCCAATTATCTTATGAGGTAACTGTGGGGTAAAAGGATCACTTGAATTCACATACCCATCCTTATTAGAGACTGGTATATATTTTGAAGCACGTTTGGCTCACAATTGTTGCAGTTTTTGAATCATTTTTTTCTTTTCCCTTAACAACTCAAGTAGTCTCTCTTGTTTTGACATATTTATTTTGACCGAAAATGGTATTGTTACAAGATGTCTTTGTATTCTTCATCAAGTTCTTTTCAAAGTTGCCACCTCTTGTCAAAAGAGGAATGATTTTATCTTCTGGGATTTTTCTCCACCAGCAGAGTTATGATTCTTTAATTTCGTGACTCTTTGATTGGTTAAGCTAAAATCAAATATTTTGGAGTTGTCCCCATTAGAGTCACCAATTCTGTTGGTTCCCAAAATTGTAGATTACAAACCCTAAGAGGATGCCAGGCTCTATGGTCAGGTTTGCAATTTTTTGGCCAACGAAATAGAGCAACCCTATGCGGTTTTGGACTCCCTACTCTTTAGGCTTTGCTAGACCTAGGCAGGTATACCTTCATAATTAATGCAGATTTAAAGGTTATGTGACTGCTTTAACTTTATGGATCTATCCACACTGCATGTAAAAGTGAAATAGATACAAACTTAGTAGTTACTCCTACTCCTAATGTTCAAAATTTGAATGTGTGAATAAGGTTTTTATGAAGTATTGTTTTTTGGTGAATATGACCAGTGCTTTCTATCTACTTTGGGCAACGGAGTTAAGATGTGTATGATAAATGTGTCCTCCCTCCTGGCTTAACTTGAATTATTTGGAACTTTCCAAATGTTTATACCTTGTATAAACGTGCAAGTTTGTCAATTATTTGTGCTCTTCTTACAAATCCTAGTGATATCTTCCCAAGTTATTGTGATGTTTGAAAGGACTTTTAGTTCTAGTGTGAAGGAAACCAGTTAAGATAATCAATTCAAAAAGGACTTTAATTCTAGGCAGAAACCTATTTATATTTGATTCCTTAAAAAGATTTTAATTCTTTCCTCACATAAACCAATCAAGGGAAACACACAAGTGCAGCAAATGTGTCTTGACAAGTTAAATATATTTTGAGATACTTAATTTGAATAACAAAGAAAGACCACTCTGGGGATAGCACAGATAACATATATGAATAAATATCAACAAATTGAACACCAAAAGGTTGGACACCAGATTATAATATTCTTCTTTATTAAATTGCTTCAAAAGATTTTACAATCCATGCTTGGAAGTCTTCATTTTTTGGTATATTTCATCTACTACCTAACCCTAATGCTTCCTACTGCTTGCTAATGATCCTCCTCTTTGATTTTCATCTCTCATAAATACTTTGTATTTTCTAGGGTTATGACCCTTCACATATCATCTTGTGTGTCTCTTCATTATCTCGATTATCTTTGGCAAAAATAAAATATTTAATTTTAACCTTCATCTTTGCATCTCTGTGAAGATTAACTTTTAATGATAATCATTATTGTTTCTCCTTTTGTTGGCAATCTTCATGCTCATATTTACTTGTGTGCTTTTTCTCCTTCATTCAGCAAAAATATTCATTTGTGTGAAAATGATTTCCCCTTCTTAACCTCTTCGGTGAAAATGTTTCACTGGCCATTATATGCACTTTCATATAAAAAGTATTCTTTAGGTAAAATAATTACCAACTTGGTTAACTCCTTCGAATAATATTTTGCCTCTAAATGAAAATATTCTCAACTATGATTATTAAAATCTTCACTTAGTATATTCATTATGTACCTCGGGTAAAATAATTACCCGCTTTATAACCCCATTGGTGAAAATGTGAAATTTATACTTTCATCTTATTATAGTCACATTTTACTTAATCTTTTATTTGCACTTTGGTGATGTGCATTTTTTTGTATTGGAATGACTAAACTTTATCCTTACCGATATTTATATCTCTCCCTAATGACAGTATTTGTATGCTTCTTCAGGTTATCAAAGGGACTATATAATATGTCATGTCAATATTTGTATTCTCCTCGATATGTATCCATATATCTTTTGGCCCATCGAAGGGACTGTATAAAGGCTTTTTCTGATATAATGAAGTCCCTTCGATGAATGTGGTTATAAGGTTTTTTTGATTTATCAGAGAGATGGAGTATGATGTCTTACCGATATAACATTCTCCTTTCGATATTTTTTTACTTTGCAGTACTACATCGTTTTTAGGTTTATGTCTGGCTCATTATTTTCTATAGGCAACTGCTTCATCTTTTTTGTGTATGACCATTACTAGCCCCTAAAGAACTCTGGGATTGAATTCCTCCACTATAAGATAGAACTGAAACCCCTCTTTAGCCTCATCAAGCCTTCCAGCAGAGTCCTAGATCTAAGCCTTGACCAACCTTCACTCCACCTCATAGGGCTGCTTGTACATCAGGGTGTCTACAATTTCAATGGCACTACCAAATTTTCCATCCCTCATCCTCATAGCCAGAAGAGTCTTGAGTGCTTTGCCATCTTGGGCGTTCTGTTCACAATCTTTTCCAAAACTTTCTTTGAATTCTTAAGGCACCTTTTTGTTTGCCCAAAATTCCTCTGTGGTTTTAAATCTTTTCCTGGTTACTGTAGTTTTACAATTACCAAAAGGCCAGTACTAGGCTGCCCTATCAGGCTCGTAGAATAACATACCTTGGGTATTAAGGCTAAAAGATATTGTTATGACCAAAAGACTAGCTTTGGCTACATTTTTTAGCTTCTCAAATGGGTTTAGATTTGAGTTCACGGTATTGTGATTGCCCTTTTGCAAATTTGATGTAGAGCATTATTTTTTTCATTGAGTTAGAACAATGGACTTCTGTAGGTTTGAATCAGTAGAGGAATTTGTTTTGATAGAGGCAATGGAATTTTGTAGGTTTGATCCAACATAACAATTTGTTTGGATTGATGCAATGAATTTTGGTGGGTTCATTGCAGAAAATGGTTTTTTATGAATTGATATGATGGGTTTTATGAATTGTTGGCCTTGGCCATGGCCTGGGGCTACATTGTGGATAGGGCGCAAGGATGACCTGATTGTAAAAAATGTGATACGTGAGCATGAAGCATGTGCATGTGTACAGTGTCTTCTTCAACTGGCCCTTTCTACATAATGCTGTGAATAGCCAATAGCAACGGCACCTTATGATTGTGATTGGAGCACATAAAATGTACAACCTCATTCTGTTAAGCACCTCCTTTAACAATTTCACCAGTATGGAACATTTGTATTTGACTAAGTCTTCCCCCAGATGTGAGTATACTACTGACTTGGGTTCACAACTCATCCAGCAGTTTTTTTATGATGAAGTCCATTGAGGGATTCCCTACATGACTGTAGTTCCTCATTATAGTCCTTGGCCTACATGCCAATTGACTCAGTGCCATAAAGCAGTGCTCTTGAAACATCCCTCCTATGAACTATGGACTCAGTGCCATAAAGTAGTGCTCTTGAACTTGCATATGCTTTTCAACTTAGAAATTAAAATGGCCACAGTGGTCAATTTAATTAAGTCAAGTATAATAAATATTGGTATAGTAATAAGTTGGAAGCCAATATATTTGCATCCTCTTTGTTCTTAATAACAATAATTAGTAAATCAACACCTTCGATAGTGTTTGTACTCTGAGTAGACAACACTTCTTACATTTCTAGCTAGTAGTGGAAGAAATGTAGAATCTAATCCAACACTTTGTATCATATTCATTGCAATAATACTTTGAGCATTTTCTTAAATATTTCACTCTTGGGTCCATGGCCTATACTTTGGCTCAAGAAACACTTGCATCTAGCAATGTCATGGCCTTACTGGAGTGTCAACATTTTTTTGAGGTATTACATCAAATAGTTAGTGCACCTTACACGATCCTATTGTATTTTCTTTTTAGATGACATGGTAGTTCATGATGTCAAACATTTCCCTTGGTTTTGGATGGCAACTAACATGCCAATCCAGTTGGTTATGGCTTAGTTTTTAGTGCATGACTTTTATAAAAACAATTCAAAAACTACGTAACACTTCACATTCTTCTTGAATTCTATGGAAAACATTTCAAACTCTTCTAAGTGTAGCTTATGTCTATCTATGTATGTTGGCAGCAGTCAGATGATATTGATATGTCTTTATTCCTTATATGCCTAGTCGTGGTTGAAATGCTTGGAAAGCCTTCTCTACCTTATATCATTCCTTTCATTTAAGGAGGGCATGGAAACCCTAATGTTTATTTCCTTAGGATAAGGTATGAATTCCCAAACAAACATCTTCAATGCATTCAAACTGCCTTATTGTAGAATCGCACCTATGCTGAAACCTTTATAACTTCATAACTGTATGAGGCATGCCGGGTCCCATTGTGGGCCCGACTAAAAAAAATTTGTTCTGAAACAAGTTTTATTTTTAATTGTCATGACACTGCCTCAATATGCATCTGAGATGAAAAATTGCAATGGGTAGTCATTAGAATCCTCTTTCTAGCATCTTGCACATTGACCCAAAACAAGCCAGGTGACCTCCAGAATCACCCTGGAAAACTAGTCAAACCATCTCCTAGAGTCATGAAAATGCACAGGTATGTAGAAATTTGAACCGATAATTTAGTGCAACAAACAGTTTGACAAGGCCCATCTTGATGTGCAAAATATTCAATGCCAAAGTAGCTTACTCAGCTTTTTCTAGAACTGTGTCTTTAAAAAAAACAATTAGGGCTCACCAAGTCACCATCCTGAAATAAATATCAAATCATCTCCTGGGAAGTTGCCACTTGGGGGATTATTTCATTTAGGTCAAAGAGCATGTGTGCAAAAGGGTTCTTCACCAATCCATTTCTGTCATGAAATATTAAAGGCCACCAAAGTTGACCTCTCTGCAACTTTCTGGAAATGCAGATGTAAAAATAGAACAAACTACATTTTCTTTTGATTTTGAAAAGTTAGCAAATGAGATTGTTGTGAGGTTCACAACATGCCCCACTTTTCCCTTTAACAAAGTGAGGACCCCTATTGTGGCTTCGTGCTTGTTGCCGTGCATTTCTGTTTGCTGGGCAATATAGGTAAAAAGGCATGGGTGTTGAAAATTTGAGTTACACAGTCATTTGGTAGAAGTGGTAAATTACCAATAGAGTCGACATAAAAAATTAGCTGAGGTTGCCTTTTGAATAATTTGAAAACTCTGCATATTTTGAAGGTCATGTTGTTTTGAGAAAAGTCAATGCTGGGTTGATAATGGTCAATGTGTATTTGATATACATTATTATTTGCATGTATATGTTATGTTTTGTCGGTCGGATGGCTTTATTCATCGTTTATGTATATTATATGCATTAAAACATTCATATCTGGATCTGACATAATTTTGTGATGAATTGTATACATTGTTAAAATTCTGCAATTGTATTTGTATATCGTAATGCTTGTATTAGAAAAACAAATATGTGGTATGCATAAGCAGACGTCAAAAGTAAATTCAAAGTTGTTTTTTGTATGTTTTGGGTACTATTATAACAAAGGACGAACCCAAAGGGAAAGTTCAATCGAATCTACAAATAAAAGATGCATGTGTTCCTAAGAAAAAATGAAGAATTAGGCATCGCAAAGTTCTGCACATACATATGTATATGATATACAATGCAATATACAAATGAGTTAGATACAAAACCTGACATAATTAAAAAGTTGAATATTATGTGTGTCTGGTGGGGTCCACATTGGTATGGTCAGAATGCAAAATGCATAAGTGGTACAAATGACTGATGTACAAGGCCAAACTTGAAATGAAATTAAATCTATTTTGTAAAACTCACTGAAGTCCATGGGGTGGTTGGGCGGGCACCCAATCCATGGAAACATGGAAGGGTCGTATCCTTAGGAAAGATTACTGGCAAAGTTGGTTTCCTTCGTGGGATTTCTGCTTATGATTTTTTTGAACTGTGGACACTTCCCAACGCATTCAAATGATGCCTCCACACATATGAGCTTGCTGAAGGTTTTTTCCATATCTATTCTCTGAACTGTCCAATTAATGATGGCATTTGTAGGGTTTCTTCTAGAGAATTCTATAGATGCTTTCAGTTTCCTTAATTGCTTCCTGCAGCTTCATTCGATTGGAAAAGTTTGTCATAAGCTCAGTTGAAGGTTACTCTTTGGTTAAGATGGCAGAAGGCTCAGAATTCATAGCTCGTATATTTTTTGAAGGTTTGATAAATTTAGGGGTGGTAACCCCCATCCAACTAGAAAGCATTGTTCAGAAAATGGCATTCAAAGGTGTCCTCACTGATCAAAGGCTAAAACGGGTTCTGCAATTGCACGATGGGCTTTGGTTACCTATAGTCAAGATCATTCTCGACAAGGATTTTCTGTGTGCAGGGGAATTCTACTAGGTAGATACCCATATTTCATCCTAGTTTTTGGCCTCCATTTTAGACGCAGGGCTTTGAAAGGCAAGGTAAGGACGCTGATGGTGAAACTATTTAAAGCAGAATTCCTTGGCAGTATCGACAAAATTCTGGGTGCGGTCATTCCAGGAGTAGGAGCCCCTCGCCCCAAAGATATCTCAGTACCAAAGGATCCTCTAGAGGTAGTTAAGTTCTTCCCTCTCATTCTGGACATAAAGGGTCTGGTTTTGCTCGAACACTGGGAGCGGGTGGTGAAGGCCATTTCCTTTCTGAAGAAATTGCTGAGTTTGAAGGAGGTCTCTGGGGACTTCAAGTGGGTCAGTGAGCTCCAAGCTATGGTAATGGAGCTTGGTTTTATGTAAATGCAGTCTCCAAGTAACTTTTTGTTAGTAGGCTCATCTAGCTAAGCTTATACGATGTCCAAGAATTGTCTATTCTTAGTTGTTTAATTCCAAGGAAAGTAAGATAGCCATAATGGCTAATTTTGGCTTAACTTCGGCCCAGAGTGGCCCTTTTTGTATTAGCTAAGGAAGCCAGATCAAGTTACTCAATGCAGGATAACAGTTTATAGACACCTGCCTATAATTATTGCACTACATCAATATAAAAACTCATATTTTATTGACCAAAAAAAAACTCACTGAAGTCTGAGTTTGTATTTTCTCAGGATTGTATAAGAAATACATAAGGATATACAAAATCTAATATACAAAAAGGGGGGAAAGGAAATCACTAAATGTATAAAAGGGGAAAAGTATGTATCTAAGATACAAAATGAAAAGTGTAGGGAATTGACGTATACAGGGTTCAGAATATGAATTGAATGTGAAACTGAACTTGAGTTAAATTGTATGCTTTAATTACAGTATCTAATGCCCAACCACTGTGGAAAACCTAAAATTTGAGGAAGTTAAAAGTAAGTTTGATAATATTTTACCTTCACAACTACATTTAGAATTAAGTTGCAGAGCCAAGCTGAGGTAAAATTCAAAGACGAGCTAAGATTCGTGGCAAGGATTAGAGAAGGTAAACAATTGGGAACAGTATAAAATCAACGATTATAGAGTGAGGTATGTATCTATAACTTTACTTGTGTTTTAATGGAATACAATTATGGAAATTGTTACAGTAATTACAGTAAGTTAAACGGAACGGGTTAGAATTAATTGGTTACTGTAATTCGTTATTATGAAAGTCGTAAATTCAAGCACAGTAAGTTGAAAATGTATGAAAGAAAAGGGAATTAGGGTAAAAGGTTAAAATGGTAAAAGTATGTAGTAAAACCTTAGAAAATGCAAGAATGGTGGTTAAAATGATATTGTATTTAACAGGATGGCACAAAAGCGAAAAGCCACAACAAGTACCTCTGATGAAGAAAAGAAGAAGGCAAAGGAGGAAGTGGTTAGGGAAACATTTCTACTACAGGGATACAGTTCTCAAATTTACCCAGTGGGAATAGCCGTGGACACTGAAATGTGGGATTTTGATTCCACCATATTATTGCAGAAGATAAGGGTACACGAAGCATCCCTTGCAATGAGAAATATTATGGATGTGGGGTTGTATAAAGCCGCAGGTTTTCCATTAGCTATGGATTCAAGAGATTTAGTAATTGTATGTATTTGTAAGTATGATCTAAATAAGAGGAAAGTAATACATAATGGTGTGGTATACGCAGACCTATCAGTTGGTGGTATTGCCAGAACTTTCAGATTAAACCATAGGCTGCGGAGATGAAAGAAATTGACCAAGAGCAATATGCCATGGATTTCAAGAGCAATAAAGCATCATGTAAAAGTACCATTTTTTATGAGTGGTATGTAGTAGATAGGAAACCAAAGGCAGCTATTCAAGTTCCTAGGACACTATATAGAATTGACTTTCAATAAGAAATCCATGTAATGATTTCTCTATTGAGCAGAGTAACAGGAATGGGAGATGTATCTAAATTTGAAACATGGATGTTTTTAGTAATTTAGTTTATCAAAAGGGAAGTAGGTGTAATTTATTCGGCTAAGGTCATTAGTGACACAATCTACAATCAGGTCATGAGATGGGGTAAACACAAATATTCTTCATGGCCTCATACGTGATATATTCATGTGCAATGAATATGCATATTAATGGAATACCAAGAGTTGGAACATTGGGAAGTCGCTAGGAATAGGTATTAATATATTATCATTATCTTGACATACAAGAAAAGAATGCAAAGCATATTCTCATCAAGGTGAATGATGTTTTTTCCATGTACTTAGTAAGAATGCTAACTAGAGATAAAGATAAGAGGTTGTCTGAACAAGCAAGGAATGTCATTAGTTTACACAATGCTTGGTATATTCAATTTTCAACATTCACTTACATAAGGACTAAAGGATTTACAGGTAAGCCATACAGGTTACCAAGATACCCAACAGATAAGATGGTATTGTTGGAATTTACAAGGCAAGCATTGAGCATCCATCATATGTATAAGAACAAATTTGGAAAAGGAATTATTAGATTCCCAATTAATCTGGGTACATATGTGTGTATAAAGGAAGATGGAGCCAAAGAATCAGAAGCAAAATTACAATATCTTGGTTTTAAAACCTTCAATTTAGCCAAGAATTTTGGTCCTTTTAGGAGAGTTAATAGGTTTCTAAACAAGAAGTTCAAGCATCGACCACATCAGGAGGATTATTGGGCCGACTGTGATGGTGAAGTTGAGGTTAAGAAAAGAGCTTATCAAAGATTGACTCTACATCAAATAAGAACATTAGGAGTGCTAGAAGTGCCAGAGGAAATAATGAAAGATGATGAAAGGTATTACATGAGAGTTATGATGCAGACGGGGTAGCTGAAGAGATCATCACAAAGCCATATTTTGATCAGCCTGAGGAAGAATTGAAGGTATTTTAAAATTAGTATTGGACCTCTCTAATTCGTGGATCAAGGAAAAAATTATAGAGATAGAAGCTCATGGTACCACAATCACTATGTCAAAAAAGGGAAAGAAAATGTGCTTGGAGAGTGGTGATAAATTTGATGATTTCTTGAAGAATAAAAGAAGAATAGTGGAAATAAGGATAGCTAAGAGCATAAAGGGAGCTTCACTGTTAGATCCTTATGTACTAGGGGAAACCATAGCTTCAACTATAGATGTTTATATATCTATAGAAGGGGATACTCCTGAGTCATCATCTGAAAGCATACAGTAAGAATCAAGTGCACAAGTGTCTCAACAAACCCCCTTGGTTATAAAACAAGCCCAATAGGAGAAGATACAAGCGTGTATATCTGTTAAACACGAAAAGACAGAAGAAATAATGGAAACAAGATCTAAAACCTAAGTATCTACTAGTGAAAATAGGGAAGTATTAGATGTAGATGAAATCGAAGATGTGGATGATGAGGAAGTTAATGATGAAGGAGAAAGACAGGAGGGTAATGATGATAGTTTTGAGGCAAGCAGCAAGGAAGAAGATGATAGATCAACACCAAGGTGTCATCTCATGCTTAGGAGGTTTGATGCAGGGGAGTCACACAAGGTTGTCGCCTCGTCGTGCCCAAATATTAAAGTAATTGATCCTTTTGAAAACATAGTGCCAGAAAAGATTATGAAGGAAGTTAAAGAGGCGGCTAAAGAAATATTGAGAAATCAGGATGAAGGAGAGGAGGTAAACATAGACAAAGTACAAATCACTCAAAAAGAAAATAATTAGGAAAGTATGCTTGCAGAGGCAAATAAAGGTGTTCTTGCTAAAGAATTTAGGGTGAAGAGCAGCATACTGTGGGTGATCAACAATCAGAACAACAGGAAGAAGAATTAGGTCAACCTCCTCAACAATCAGAACAGCATGAGGAACAACCTCAGAAAGATGAGCCATAGAAAGAGCGGAAATAATAAGTTATAGAAGGAGCTCAAGAAGAGGTGGTGAATGAAAAAAGTATAGATATAGAGTTAAATAAGGAGGTGCCATCTTGGCTAGGATCAGAGGTAAATCAAGATACTATAGTCCAGGTAGCACCAATAGATATCAAAAGTTTGTTAAGTATTGAAGTGGTAAGGAGAAAGAGAAAAGCTAGAACCATGTCAGCCATCAAAACGGACCCCTCTGGCACCAGAATAGTGCAAATGGACATACCCCAAGTTGACAGGAAAAAGGGGGAAATCAATATGGATGAATATAATGTCATTAGTATGAGTATTGGTCATGCTAACAGGGAGTAGCACATTGAGGAATTGCAGGGAATGACTGAGTGGACAGTTAGCAAAATGAGGAAAGATAAACAGAAAAGAGGAATTCTAAAAGGGAAAATTGCCCAATATCATCCATTCATTCAAGGTATATTTAACCCCACACAAAGTATAACAGAGGTGTCTGTAGATATAACCATTCCTTCTAAAGAGCAAATTGGAGAAATAGCAAGCAAGAAACATGAAGCCAGCATGTGGGAAAAATGCATTAAGGCATTCGTACAAAGAGGAAAAGAGGCAATAAGGATTGCATACAGCAATTGCGGCCTTGCATTAATTGAAAAGAATAATTGTGCCAATATTGCACAAAGGTGCCAGGGAAGAATTTTGCAAAATAGAAGTGAACAGGAGAAGCTCAAGGTTATTGAAGGGAAGATAGAGTTTTTAGTCAAAGAGGGGGTTATAACTGTAAAAATTGTATTCCAGATACCTTATTGGAAAATGGATCTTGAATTTGAAGAGAGTGTAATCAGACCATGTATGGGCAATGTGCATGAATTACAGGAAGAGGCTCAGGATTTGGTAAACAAACATGTAAAGATAGTGGAGCAATTGGTCCAACATAGATGTCCTCAGGTTCAAATCTATGATGCGAACACGGCGGTAAAGGATTTTAAAGACAAGTTTCAGCCATGCATTGAGGATCCAATAAACAAATTAGATGAAAATGCCATGGATAAAATAGTAAGATTAAGTACAAAAGTCAGGAAATACCACAAAATGAAAGAAGATAGAGGAAACAGAGTTCAAATGTTGAAAACAAGGGTGGATATGCAGCAGTATATATGGAGTGCTTCTCAAAGAACCAATCATGCTGGCATATCTACTATGGTAGAAAGATGTATTGAGTACATGAGGAAGAAGGATAGTGACCTACAAGTAGAAGATACAGGGGATAGTGAATGATGTGCTTATATTACATGTAGTTTTCTTTTGTGCACATATGGGAAAGTCAAAGTTAAAAGGGTCAACCATTTTGAAGACACTTTGTTATGATTAAAAGATTCCAAGGGCATCTTTACTCCTAGGGAATATTCCTGTAGGATATTTTGGAGATGACAACTAGCGCGTTGCTAACAAAGGGATGGTGATCGTTGATTTAATATTTTGAATGTGGTCAGTTGATGTAAAATTTTGTAACCGTAGCAAGGGAGAATTTAAATCTATATAATGAACCCTGCTAGTAGTGATTATTTACATAGTGTTGGAAAAAGACATATGTTTACATTTAGGCGAGAGAAGTAAAGGAATATAGTGCTTTGAGCAGAATTTGTGTGAAGTGGAATGCACCTATGTCTACAGTGGAGATAATGTGGAATGTCTAGTTTCTCCCTGTATCTGTAAAGTGTCCGTGAGTTTTAATTAGTTGCTGATGTTTTCAAAGATTTGAAGTTAGAACATATTGTAAATTTGAATGACTTTTCATATTTTAATGAATACAAACATCTAATTGATGTGTCTATTCCATAGTGCTTTAGATTCAGCTATTCTTTAGTATATTTCCTTTTATGATTGCATTTCTATATGTTAATCTGTGATACTGCTCTAGATAAACATATATGAATTGTACTCCTTTGAAGCATTACAACTAATTGAACTTATGCACATGAGTAGCAGAGAAATAATTCCTACAAAATTGAGTTTTCTAACCCTATCTTTTGACCTTTTATCAAAATCTTTAAATAATTAGCATTCATGTAGGAATCTAAAGAGAATTGTTATAGATTTGAATAAAGAATGATGAATTGTAAAGATCTTTGACAATTTGCATATAAATTTGAGATGTAAAGTATATTTTCATAGAAGTTCATGCAAAGCTTTAGTTAAATGGTAAATACATGCAAAGGATCACTAATTATAGTGTAATTTGTAGTTATTTGCAGAATGGAAGTAAATGCAGTCAGTACACATCCCTTAAATCACGTAAGGCCCCTTAAATAAACAGCTTCACAATGAACCATTAAACTTTCCAACATAGTCAAGAACTGACTACCGTAGACTTGAGGTTGAGAATCATCCTTGTATAATCCTCCATACCTTTCAAGAGAGACTAAGTTCATTGTGAATTTATCTCATGTTGATTATGTACTTTACATACATCAACAGTCTTTGGTGCTAGAAGGAGGGCATGTTAGTAATTAGGGTGCTATGTGTGCAAACTAGCTAACAATAGTGGTCAAGTAACCAGGTCTAGGTCTAATTTAGGAGACATTTTCATGTAGTTACATGACAAAAGACGGAATAAGAGTCCCTTGAGCTGGAGTCCTAGAATAGTTCAGATCGGAGGTTCATCAAGTACTCCTCCAAGATCACCAGGGAATATTCCAAACATAGTAAATCTTGATGGTTATGTATTCAGATCATTGAATCTTGGTTCAGGTCCACCTAGAAGTCCAAGTTCTCCTAGAAACTTGAATATTCCTAGAAGTCCTAGTCCTCCTAGAAGTCCAAATCCACCTAGAGGTCCAACCATGGCGTACTTTAATGTCAATTCTCCTATATTCTTTGCGGATTATCATGAAATGCTTAAGAATCCTAAGAAAATTTGCCCTAATTACTAGCTACATCAAGATCATGAGGATCATATATGAATTTTCAAAGAAGCTTGCTTTAGAGCAAGATTGGAATATGAGGATGTAGTTTGTAGATTGTTTCCATTTACTTTCAATGAACAAGCTTCCAATTGGTATGTGAGTTTGCCAAACAGGCACATTACCACTTGGGCACTCATGGAAGAAACATTCTTATCTAGGTTCAGGGGGACAGTTGAGCCGTCATCTTTGTATCATAGGTTGGAAGGAATTAAGAGAGGTGAAGGAGAACTCATAGATAACTTTAATGATAGGTTCCAGAAAGCTTATTCAAAGTTAGTTGATCCTTACACTATGACTCCTGAGGCAATCTTAGCTACGTATTATGCTACCTTAGATCCTTTGACCGCAATGTTTGTCAAGAAACAAGCTAATGTGGATAGCTTGTCAAAAGCTTACAAAGAGGCAGTTAAGGTAAACCAAGAGATGAGACAGACAATGTACAGTCCTTTCTGAGTGTAGGAAATCTTGGAGTTTCAAATCAAATACAGCCTTGGAATGGTGTTCCAATGCACTATACCCCTCTATTAAACCCAGTGCCTACCTACACACTAGTATACAACCTCATCCCTACTCAGGCCATAGTTCCTTACACGGGTAATGGTACCAGTAATAATCAAGCTAACAGTCAATCATTCTTTCAGCCTCCTCAAGATACATACATGGCTAAGACACAAGATGATAGGGAAGAAATGAAAGAAATTACTGCACATTTAAGGAGACTAACAACAAAGATGACTCAGCTAAGGAATGACAGTTTCTATGGCAGAAACCCTCAGAATCAAAACCAGAATCAAAATCCAAATCATAACCAAGGCCACAACCAAAATCAAAATCAACATCAGGGACAGGGATTACAAAATAGAGGACATAGCGGTGATAATAAGGCTTGGGGAAATGATAACAAAAATCCAAACCAGACTAAACCACCTATAATGTGGAACACAAGACCAAATAACGGTACTTTGGCTTCTCCATTTGAGAATCGAGACAATTAGGAGCCTAAACAGCCTGCTAGGATACAAATTGCCAATGTAGCATTAAAAAATTGGTATAGGATTCATAATACTAATGCCCATGCTAAGCTTGATTGTCCATAATTCCATTTAGTGGCTAGTATTTTCAATGTAGAAGTACAAGCTCTTACATCTAAGTTTTTAATTCCCAAGGGCAATGAGATCGTACCTTCAGGATTTGAGTCTACTATGATATTAGAGAGTTTTACATTGTCAACCAAGAAAGAATAAAATTGATTAGCAGAAGATGAACTATATTATTGTGAAAGACTATATCTAGAATCAGCCTTAGTGCTAGAAACATTCTAGTTTCCCTTTGAAACTGAAAATAAGGTGTTGTGTGAACCAGACGAGGTACAAGCATTCCAACAATCCAATAGGAATCATACCTATAATTTGAGGAGTAATAGTAAACCAGGGGGTCCTTTTACTACATCCACGCCTCCAAATAACTTTAACACTCCACCTGATCAACATGCAAGTAATAAACCAGTGCCTCCCAAAGCTAATTATCAGGGCATTGATGTTTCTGATACATCAAAGGTTCAAATAGGAAAAACATATTCTAATGAAGATTCAAAACTAATGAATTACCTGTCTGAAGAAATTAAAAAGATAAAGGTTAATGTACCTTTATATGAGTTGCTGAAAAGTTTGGGGGTACAGAACACATTCATAAAATCATTAGACGAGTCAGGGTCTAGAGACACCTTGGTAAATTTAGATAATCATGGTAAAGATACCTAGACCAAAGATAAAGGTAGGAATGTTGAGTAGCCTGCAAACACTAATGTGGTAATGTATGTAGAAAAGAAGGAATCACCTCCTTTTCTATTAACCTTGAGAATATTTAGGAAAAAATTACATAACTGTATGGTAGATTCAGGAGCTTTAGCTAACATCATGCCATTAGGAATATGTAAGACCTTAGGACTGACCCCTACAAAATCTACCAAGGTTGTTACACAATTAGATAAATCTGAGGTCAATGTGGTAGGTGAACTAATGCATATTCAAATGCAATTGGCCTCTGATCCTAGTAAATCAATATATTGACATTCAAGTTGTTGATATTATGGTCAATTACGGTATGTTATTGGGTAGAGATTGGTCAAAAACTTTAAACGGATATATGGCGACAGACTTCTCTCACATGTGGTTGCCATGGAGAGGCATTCCAAATCAAATTAGAATTAAGGTTGAACCTAGGACATGGACATTGCATTCCATCGGTTATCAAGTAAATGTATTGTTATTTACATGGATGATCTAACTATGTTTTCTAAAGATGTATCTACTCATGCATATGATCTAAGAAAAGTGTTAAAAAGATGTGAAAGGTATGGAATCTCCCTTAACCCAAAGAAATGTGTATTTGGGGTAACTGAAGGGAAGTTGTTAGGACACATTATTTTTTAAAATGGAATCTCCATTGATCTAGATAGGGTGGAAGGGATTAATAAATTGCAATTTCCAAGTAGTAAAAAAGAACTGAAATCATTTTTTGGAAAAATTAACTTTGTTAGAAAGTTTATCACTGGATTCGCGAAAATAGTACAACCATTGAACGCCATGTTGAAGAAAGATGCCAAGATAGAGTGGACAGTAGTGGCTAAGGTAGCATTCAAGGACATCAAAGAGGCTATTTCTAATGCTCCAATGTTAGCTAGTCCAAATTATACTAAACCTTTCTATATTTACTCTTTTGCATCTGAGCATTCAATTGCAGCTGCTCTGACACAAAAAGGAGAAGAAGATGAAGAAAACCCTATCACCTTCATGAGTGCTCCACTAAAGGATTCTCATTTAAAATACTTGGATACAGAGAGGTAGGCTTTTGTATTGGCAAGAGCAGTAAAAAAGTTTAGACATTATATTTTGAGAAGCAAGATAAAATCCATAGTGCCTGACACTGCAGTAAAAATACTATTGATGCAAAATGAGCCTGGAGACAAAAGAGCAAAATGGATCATAGTTTTGCAGGAGTTTGATATGGAGATCATTCCTATGAAGTTAGTTAGAGGCCAAGCACTAGTTCAAACTATAGCCAACACAGATCCTAAGATTGTTAATCAGCAATATGTATTGAATACATCTATTGCAAACAGTTGGTATGATGATCTGAATTCTTTCTTAATATCAAGAAAATATCTAAGGAAAATGAAATCTTCTCAACGAAGAGCGTTAAAGATAAAGGCTCAAAGTTATATGATTCAAGGGGTCGTGATATTCAAGAGAAATCATGATGGAATATACTTAAGATGCTTGAATCAAGAACGAGCTGATAGAGTGATGTCTGAGTTACATGATAAATATGGCATGGCTCATGGTTCCCATTTAGCTACGACACATAAGATCTTGAGAGCAGGTTATTACTGGCCTACCATGTTTAAAAATACTAAAGAACATATCAGATGTTGTCATGTATGTCAAATCACTATGGACAGGGGAAGAAATATGACTCGTCCATTGTAGCCTGTAGTTGAAACAAGAGCATTCGCACAGTGGGGGCTAGATTTTATTGGAGTTATTAATCCCCCATCTTCAGCCAGACATAAATTCATTTTGACAGTAACTGACTATTGTACTAGATGGATGAAGGCTACTTGTTGTAATTTCTCTACCACTGAGGTCATCATCAAGTTCTTGGAGGAAAACATCATAACCAGGTTTGGAGAACCTTATTCGCCGGTATGTGACAATGGTCCTGCATTTTCCTCTTCAAAGATTTCTAAATGGGTGTTTGAATATGGAATACTGCTTAAATTTTCATCCAATTATTACCCTCAGGGTAAAGGATTAGCAGAGTCAACTAATAAAATCTTGTTGGATATCATTAAAAAATTGATTGCTAAAAAACCTAGAGAGTGGAAAACTTTGTTGAAGTACACCTTATGGGTTGATAGAACAAAGGTTAAGGCAGCTCTGGGAAATTCTCCATATCATCTGGTATATGGTATAGATGTAATTTTGCCTGTTAACTGGAGAATCCCAATTTGGAAATTTGCCAATGAGTACTTGGGGATTGATGATCAGAGAGAGGCTAGGTTAGTTCAATTGCTACACTTAGAGGAGAAAAGGAATCAATCCATAGATAAGTTTGCAAAACATCAAGTGGTAGTGAAGAGATGGTTTGATAAAAGAGCTAGAGTCAAAACTTTTAGAATCTCATATTTGGTTTTATGCTGGGATAAGGCACATGAGAAAAAAGGAAATCATGGAAAATTTGATAAGCTGTGGGTAGGCCCACTTCAGATCGCTGAAATCATAGGAATTAACACATTTAGGTTGAAAACTTTAACTGGTGAAGATATTCCATTACCTGTTAATGGTCAATATATTAAACATTATTTTTAGGCCTAAAATGGTGTTGAGTTGAGTCTTATTGTGTATTATATTGTGAATATTGTATATAGTCTTGGTCTATTTGTTTGTTTTGTTGTTTTTTTTCTGTTATTTGGTTGCTGGTTGTGTTGGGGTCTTTATTTTGATTCAGGGTATGCAGGAGCAGCCAAGCAACCACTGAAAATAGTAAAATTTGGAAAATTCAGATAAATCATTTGAAATTTATGCATAATTTGTGAACTTTCATGGATGTGGTTTGTTGTTTATTCTGTGAAAGATTTTATTCAATATCTGTGGCATGAAGCATTCGAAGAATCATATAAATACAAACATTAATATTCTTTGAAATAGTTAGAAGGTGGTAGATGTTTGCATTAAGTGAAAAATCTAAAGGTTGGCCTTTGCTACCACTATAATTCCCAGCCTTATGTAGCAGATATTGTTACTGTGTAAATAATGAGCTAAAATAATATATTTTACACACTAATGGATATTGAAAAATCAATAAAATAGAGAATTTATTCTCTCAAGGTCATCTAGATAACTCTACCGGGGCTATAGACACTTGCTGGCAATGGGGCTCTATCTAGGGGAATTATAGGTGATAACCTTGTCGGGGCTATGGACGCCTACTGGCAGCAAGGCTCTATCCAAGATTGGCTTAAAAGGTTAAACCCAACTATGTAGGTTAATGCAAATGTTTATTGTTTTCTTACTTTGCCAAAGGAGGGAATGAATCAATTGCACACACCTAAATTCTTTCAAAACATTCATGTACATTGTTGAATACATTTAGTCTATGATGAATAATATGCTTGCATGTGAGGAAGTTGGAAATTATGATTTATTTCATTTCATTTCCTCAATTGTTTGAATTTGATTGTTTTATTGGGTTGCTAGTTGTTGTGAGGTTCACAACATGCCCCACTTTGCGCTTTAACAAAGTAAGGACCCCTATTGTGTCTTTGTGCTTGTTGTTGTGCATTTCTGTTTGCTGGGTGATATAGGTAAAAAGGCATGGGTGTTGAAAATTTAAGTTACACAGTGTTTTGGTATAAGTGGTAAATTACCAATAGAGTCGGCATAAAAAATTAGTTGAGGTTGCCTTTTGAATAATTTGAAAACTCTGCATATTTTGAAGGTCATGTTGTTTTGAGAAAAGTCAACGATGGGTTGATAATGGTCAACGTGTATTTGATATACATGATTATTTGCATGTATATGTTATGTTTTGTTGGTCAGATGTCTTTATTCATTGTTTATGTATATTATATGTATTAAAACATTCATATCCAGATCTGACAGAATTTTGTGATGAATTGTATACATTGTTAAAATATGCAATTGTATTTGTATATCATAATGCATGTATTAGAAATACAAATATGCGATATGCATAAGCGAGTGTCAAAAGTAAATTCAAAGTGGTTTTTTGTATGTTCTGGGTACAAGTATAACAAAGGACAGACCCGAAAGGAAAGTTCAATTGAATCTAGAAATAAAAGATACATGTGTTCCTAAGAAAAAACGAAGAATTAGCATCGCAAAGTTCTGCACATACGCATGTATATGATGTACAATGCAATATACAAATGAGTTAGATACAAAACCTGACACAACTAAAAGTTGAATATTATGTATGTCTGGTGGGGTCCACATTGGTATGGTCGGAATGCAAAATGCATAAGTGGTACAAATGACTAATGTACAAGGCCGGACTTGAAATGAAATTAAATCTATTTTGTAAAACTCACTGAAGTCTGAGTTTGTATTTTTTGAGGATTGTATAAGAAATACATAAGGATATACAAAATATAATATACAAAAGGGGGGAAAAGAAATCACTAAATGTATAAAAGGGGAAAAGTACGTATCTAGGATACAAAATGAAAAGTGTAGGGAATTGATGTATACAGGGTTCAGAATACAAATTGAATGTGAAACTGAACTCGAGTTAAACTGTATGCTTTAATTACAGCATTTAATGCTGAACCACCGTGGAAAACCTAAAATTTGAGGAAATTAAAAGTAAGATTGATAATGTTTTACCTTCACAACTACATTCAGAATTAAGTTGCAGAGCACTCTGCAGAGCCAAGCCGAGGTAAAATTCAAAGACGAGCTAAGATTCATGGCAAGGACTAGGAAAGGCAAACTACTAGCAATGGTATAAGGTCAACGGTTATAGAGTGAGGTATGTATCTATAACTTGTGTTTTAATGGAATACGATTACGGAAATTGTTGCAGTAATTACAGTAAGTTAAACGGAATGGGTTAGAATTAATTGGTTAATGTAATTCGTTATTACGAAAGTCATAAATTCAAGAACAGTAAATTGAAAATGTATGAAAGAAAAGGGAATTAGGGTAAAAGGTTAAAATGGTAAAGGTACATAGTAAAACCCTAGAAAACATAAGAATGGTGGTTAAAATGATATTATATTTAACAGGATGGCACTAAAGCAAAAATCCACAACAAGTACCTCTAATGAAGAAAAGAAGAAGAAGGCAAAGGAGGAAATGGTTAGGAAAAAATTTCCACTCCGGGGATACAATTCTCATATTTACCCAACAGGAATATTTGTGGACACTAAAATTGAGGATTTTGATTCTACCATATTATTGCAAAAGATAAGGGCACCTGAAGCATCCCTTGCAATGAGAAATATTATGGATGTGGGATTGTATAAAGCCGCAGGTTTTGCATTGGCCGTGGAGGTGAGAGATTTAGTAATTGAATGTATTTGTAAGTATGATCTAAATAAGAGGAAAGTAATACATAATGGTGTGGTATACACAGACCTTTCAGTTGGTGGTATTGCCAGAAATTTCGGATTACCACAAGCTACAGAGATGAAAGAAATTGACCAAGAGCAATATGCCACAAATTTCAAGAGCAATGAGGCATCATGTAAAAGTACCATTTTTTTATGAGTAGTATGTACCAGATAGGAAACCAAAGGCAGCTATTTAAGTGCCTAGAACACTATACAAAATTGACTTTCAAGAAGAAGTCCATGTAATGATTTCTCTATTGAGCAGAGTGACGGGAATAGGAGATACAAGTAAATTTAAAACATGGATGTTTTCAGTAATTTAGATTATCAAAAGGGGAGTAGGTGTAATTCATTGGGCTAAGGTCATTAGTGACACAATCTACAATCAGGTCATGAGATGGGGTAAACACAAAATATTCTTCATGGCCTCATACATGATATATTCTTGTGCAATGAATATGCAGATTAATGGAATACCAAGAGTTGGAACATTGGGAACTGGCCAGGAATAGCTATTAATATATGATCATTATCCTAACATATGAAAAATGAATGCAAAGCATAATCTCATCAAGGTGAATGATGTTTTTTCAATGTACTTAGTAAGAATGCTAACTGGAGATAAAGATAAGAGGTTGTCTAAACAAGAAAGGAATGTCATTAGTTTACACAGTGCTTCGTATATTCAATTTTCAACATTCGCTTACATAAGGACTAAAGGATTTACAGGTAAGCCATACAGGTTACCAAGATACCCAATGGATAAGATGGTATTGTTGGAATTTATAAGGCAAGTATTGAGCATCCATCAAATGTACAAGAACAAATTTGGCAAAGGAATTATTAGATTCCCAATTAATCTGGGTACATATGTGTGTATGAAGGAAGGTGAAGCCAAAGCATCAAAAGTAGAATTACAATATCTTGGTTTTAAAACCTTCAATTTGGCCAAGAATTTTGATCCTTTTAGGAGAGTTAATAGGTTTCTAAACAATAAGTTCAAGCATCAACTACATCTAGAGGACTATTGGGCCAACTGTGATGGTGAAGTTGAGGTTAAGAAAAGAGCTTATCAGAGATTGACTCTACATCAAATAAGAACATTAGGAGTGCTATAAGTACCAGGGGAAATAATGAAAGATGATGAAAAGGTATTACATGAGAGTTATGATGCAGACAGGGTAGCTGAAGAGATCACCACATAGCTAGATTTTGATCAGCCTGAGGAAGAGTCTATTGAAGGTATTTCAAAATCAGTATTGGACCTCTCTAACTTGTGGATCAAGGAGAAAATTATAGAGTTAGAAGCTCATGGTACCATAGTCACTATGTCAAAAAAGGGATAGAAAATGTGCTTGGAGAGTGGTGATAAGTTTGATGATTTCTTAAAAAATAAAAGAAGAATAGTGGAAACAAGGATAGCTAAGGGTATAAAGGGAGCTTCACTGTTAGATCTGTATGCACTAGGGGTAACCATAGCTTCAACTACAGATGTTGATGTATCTATAGAAGGGGATACTCCTGAGTCATCATCTGAAAGCATATAGTAAGAATCAAGTACACAAGTATCTCAACAAACCCCCTTGGTTATAAAACAAGCCCAACAGGAGAAGATACAAGCGTTTATATCTGTTAAATAGGAAAAGATAGAAGAAATGATGGAAAAAAGAACTAAAACCCAGGTATCTACCAGTGAAAATAGGGAAGTGGTAGATGTAGATGAAATTGAAGATGTGGATGATGAGGAAGCTAATGATGAAGGAGATAGACATGATGGTAATGATGATAGTTTTGAGGCAAGTAGCGAGGAAGAAGAGGATAGATCAATACCAAGGTCTCATCTCATGCTTAGGAGGTTTAATGCAGGGAAGTCACACAAGGGTTGTCGCCTTATCATGCCCAAATATTAAAGTAATTGATCCTTTTGAAAACTTAGTGCCAGAAAAGATTATGAAGGAAGTTAAAGAGGCAGCTAAAGAAATATTGAGAAATCAGGATGAAGGAGAGGAGGTAAATGTAGACAATACAAATTGCTCAAAAAGAAGATAATCAGGAAAGTATGCTTGTAGGAAGTAAATAAAGGCATTCTTATTGAGGAATTTCAGGGTGAAGAGTAGCATACTGTGGGTGATCAATAATTAGAACAATTGGAAGAAAAATCAGGTCAACCTCCTCAACAATCAGAACAGCTTGAGGAACAACCTCAGAAAGATGAGCCACAGAAAGAGAAAGAATAAGAAGTTATAGAAGAAGCTCAAGAAGAGGTCATCAATGAAAAAAGTATAGATATAGAGTTAAATAAGGAAGTGCCATCTTGGCTAGGATCCGAGGTAAAGCAAGATACTACAATCCAGGTAGCACCAATAGATATCAAAAGTTTGTTAAGTACTGAAGTGGTAAGGAGAAAGAGAAAAGCTAGAACCATGTCAGCCATCAAAATGGACCCCTCTGGTGCCAGAATAGTGCAAATGGACATACCCCAATTTGAGGGAAAAGGGGGAAATCAATAGGGATGAATATAATGTCATTAGCATAAGTATTGGTCATGCTAATAGGGAGCAGCACATTAAGGAATTGCAGGGAATGACTGAGTGGACAGTCAGCAAAATGAGGAAAGATAAATAGAAAAGAGGAATTCTAAAAGGGCAAATTGCCCAATATCAACAATTCATTTAGGGTATATTTAACTCCACACAAAGTATAACAGAGGTGTCTGCAGATATAACCATTCTTTCTAAAGAGCAAATTGAAGAAATAGAAAGCAAGAAACATGAAGCCAGCATGTGGGAAAAATACATTAAGGCATTCATACAAAGAGGAGAAGAGGCAATAAGGATTGCATGCAGTAATTAGGGCCTTGCATTAATTGAAAAGAATAATTGTGCCAATATCACACAAAGGTGCCAGGGAAGAATTTTGCAAAATAGAAGTGAACTGGAGAAGCTCAAGGTTATTGAAGGGAAGATAGTTTTTAGTCAAACAGGGGGTTATAACTGTACAAATTGTATTCCAGATACCTAATTGGAAAATGGAGCTTGAATTTCAAGAGAGTGTAATTAGACAATGTATTGGCAATGTGCAGGAATTACAGGAAGAGGCTTGGATTTTCTAAACAAACATGTAAAGATAGTGGAGCAATTGGTCCAACATAGATGTCCTCATGTTCAAATCTATGATACGGACACATCGGTAAAGGAGTTTAAAGACAAGTTTCATCCATGCATTGAGGATCCAGTAAACAAATTAAATGTGCCATGGATAAAATAGTAATATTAAGTGCAAAAATAAGGAAATACCACAAAAAAGTAAGAAGATAGAGAAAACAGAGTTCAAATGTTGAAAATAAGGGTGGATATGCAACAATATATATGGAGTGCTTCTCAAAGAACCAGTCATATTGGCATATCTACTATGGTAGAAAGATGTATTGAGTACATGAGGAAGAAGGATGGTGACCTACAAGTAGAAGATATGGGGGATAGTGAATGATGTGCTTATATTACATGTTTTCTTTTGTGCACATACGGGAAAGTCAAAGTTAAAAGGGTCAACCATTTTGAAGACACTTTGTTATGATTAAAAGATTCCAAGGGCATCTTTACTCCTGGGGAATATTCCTGTAGGATATTTTGGAGATGACAACTGGCGTGTTGCTAACAAAGGGATGGTGATCGTTTATTTGATATTTTGAATGTGGTCTAGTGATGTAAACTTTTGTAACCGTAGCAAGGGAGAATTTAAATCTATATAATGAACCCTACTAGTAGTGATTATTTACATAGAGTTGGAAAAAGACATATGTTTATATTTAGGCGAGAGAAGTAAAGTAACATAGTACTTTGAGTAGAATTTGTGTGAAGTGGAATGCACCTATGTCTACACTAGAGATAATGTGGAATGTCCAGTTTCTCCCTGTATTTGTAAAGTGTCTGTGAGTTTTAATTAGTTGCTGATGTATTCAAATATTTAAAGTTAGAACATATTGTAAATTTGCATTACTTTCCATATGTTAATGAATACAAACATCTAATTGTTGCGTCTATTCCAAAGTGCATTGGATTTAGGTATTCTTTAGTATATTTCCTTTGATGATTGCATTTCTATATGTTAATCTGTGATACTACTCTGGATAAACATATATGAATTTTACTCCTTTGAAGTGTTACAACTGATTGAACTTATACTTATGCACATGAGTAGCAGAGAAATAATTCCTACAAAATTGAGTTTTCTAACCCTATCTTTTGACCTTTTATCAAAATCTTTAAATAATTAGCATTCACGTAGAAATCTAAAGGGAATTGTTATAGATTTGAATAAAGAATGATGGAATTGTAAAGATCTTTGACAATTTTCATATAAATCTAAGATGCAAAGTATATTTTCATAAAAGTTAATGCAAATCTTTGTAGTTAAATGGTAAATACATGCAAAGGATCACTAATTATAGTGTAATTTGTATTTATTTGCATATTGGAAGTAAATACAGCCAGTACACATCCTTA